>VMDR010003014.1:0-79575 GCA_007922815.1 Macrotus californicus | reverse complement strand
AATAGTCAATTTACTTATTTTGTACTTTACAGTGTAAATACACATACATGATTGTAATTTTACACCAATGCATATTCAAAATAGCCGCTTTCTACTTGCGGAATAATTCATCTCCTGCCCTTTCTGATGCTACCTCTAAGTTCTTCTAAGCACATATAGTAGGGCCAATTTAATTACCACTTTGTTATATTACTGCTTTTGAGATTTGTACGAACTAGTTCTAACCATTATAACTTTATAATTAGCTTTAATAATTATGAGGAAAAATCTCTCATCACTTTTATTTTTTCTGGTTTATCCTTCAAGATGAAACTTTGAATAATTTGTTCAAAATTTTAGTCATTTTAATTTCTTCTTAACCAGCTCTGTATCGATGCATAATTTTGGTGAGAGATGTCACTTTTTCAATTTTAATCATGCCATAGAGAACTCGGTGTATGCCTTCTGTTATGTAAGTCTTTTATAACTTTCATTAAAGCTTTATAGCTTTCATTATATGGGTTCCTATTACACATTTCTTATTAGCATCATCCCTAGATATTTTCTACTTATTGTCTTCTATTATAAATGGAGCATTTTTTCCTATTACATTTTTAAACCAGTTTCTATTAGCATTTTAGGGGCATAAGTGATTTTGATAGACTCATATTTTATCTGCTCACTTAGTAACTAACAACCTTTATTAATTCTATAATTTTAAAAATTACTTTTATCCCCCTTTGGCATCCAAAATTTAAACTCTATTTTTTTCTTTTGGTCCCTTAATGTTTCTTGTTAGGGTGACTGGATTAATCTCCCTTTCAGATTTGCAGCCTGAGGGCAGGTTGGTGTCTTCTGCTCATGACTAGATTTCGCTGCTCTGCTGGTCTGATTGTTTCCTGCCTGCGCTGCTGTGTGCTCTGAGCCTCTCAATATTCTGGTGTGTCAAAATGTACGATCCCTGTGAAGCAGGACCGCCAGGGCTCTTCCTGTGTCCTCATCTGCATCGCCTTTTGGCAATCATACTTGGATGCAATGTCCCACTACCGGTGACTATTCCAGTTCAGGCCCAGTTTGTTTTGCTGGTTCTCCCTCTGTCCAAACTCATGGAGGAGAATTGTGCTGTGGACAGAACTATGCTCCCCCCACCCCCACCCCCCGAGAGGGCAGCAGTGAGGCCATAGAGGGGCTACCCAGATTTCAGCTTTGTGCAGGTTGATGAGCTGAAAAAACAGAGAAGGGAGAAGCAGGAATGGTTTTTCTTCCACTTTGAGGAGGTTGGTTTGTTCATTTACTAGCATTTTCCATCTTCTTTGCAGATACAGATATCCCGCCCTCCTTGGATTTTAGCAACAAATTGGCAGCCCCTTCTAATTTTGAAAGGGCTGTAAGTTCTTAACTTTTTCCTGTCTCATAGGTATTCTGGTGGGAAACTGGTATATCTTTCTTCTTGGGCTGCGAGCCTGATCTGTAACAGGACATTAAGCAGTTTGGAGGTAAATGAAGTACGACTCGGGAAACTGGTGCTCTACTGACCTACAGACCGGGCTCCTCCATCAGAAGCCTTCATGCAAACAGGAGAGTTCAGCTGAATACTTGTACTGGCCTTGACTGCCCCACCTGCGCTTCCCCTGGAAACCTAGGCTGCCATTCTTATGAGAATTTAATTAGCAGCGAGGAATAATACAATTCACAAAGCGTTTCTTTTACACCAAGCGTGAAATAACACATTTCCTGTCTTGAGGTCCAGAAGGTGACATAAATCCTCATATTTTAAAGAAAAGAAAACAGGCGACTGAAACGTTCTTCTGCCCTTAGCCAGCTCCCCTTTCAAGCCTATATAGAGTATATAAGAGAAGGCAGCATTGAGATGGTGAGGGAGTTGGGAGTTCTTTAGACAGAGTTGTCTGTCAGGTTGTCCTGTGTTTTCCCTCCTGAGAGGGAATGTCCTTCTGCCCCCTCAGACAAAGTGAAGGGCGCTTGCTAAGAGTCATTTGTAGAGAGTGGGTTATCATCTGGAAGGAGAAATTAACATGCCGTCCTCCCAACACCCTGATCTCCTGCTTCCCACGTCCAGAGTTGTGAGAAAATAGTTGTCCGTTGTTTCAGTCACCCAGTCTGTGGTTCTTCGTGTGGTTACCTTAGCAAACTGATACAAGCCCCTGCTGACTGCCAGCGGCCAGAGCAACTCTGAGGACCCTCATGAGACACTGGTGCTGGACAACTGAAGCCGGCTCTGCCATAAGTCCCAGAATGGACAGAGCAGCACCTCCGCCACAGACAGTCCCCCACCCCTCACCTGCCTTTGCTGCAATCCTCTTGTGAACTGACACAAAGGGAAGCTTCCAGGGCTCTCCCAGGGGCTCCCTGAGATCTGCCTCCTACTCCCCAAAGGCAGCTGCAGCACCAGGCTCAGTAGTAAAGATGCCAGTTTTTGAATGAAGCTAGAAACCTGGTGACAGGTGTATGGAAAGGTAACTTTCTAAAAGACAACCTTACTTCATCCTGGCAATGAACACAAATTGGGCTCATGTTACCTTTTCTATCCAGCACCATTAGCCCTCTAGGTACTGGACATTACTCCCACAGACCAGCAGGTGACTGGCAGTAACTTTGGGCCACCCCTGGAGAGTGCCCATTCTCTCTCTGCTCGTTGTGTCCATGTCTCTATCAGCATGTCTGTGCTGGATTAGTAGACTCCCTAAGGGTGAGGCATGTCTCATTTTTGCTAAATCTGCTACTTCTCACCTAGCAGAATCCTGAGCCAGGGACTGGGTTAAAACAGCCCTAGCTTATTCTCTAGGAGAACTTGCTTGGTTTTGGGCCATAGCCAAGGGTCTGAAATGCGGCCAGGTGGTTTGCACACTTAGCTGGTTCTACAAGGCAGGCTGTTATGCCTGTGCGGTTATAACAGTCTGTGAGACAGGCCATTACACTTGCGCAGTTGTAACGGAGACCAAACAGATTTTGGGCTTGATAACTTCCCAGGATTTCCACCTTAATCTTTTCCCCTTAATTGGAAAATCCTCTTGCAGGGCAATTCCTTTGTGAAAGGAGTGTAGGCAACAGTTTATAAAACAAGACCTCATTTTCTCCCAGGTACTTCTCCTGTCATTCCACGTGGCACACTTCCTCTCTCTTTGTCCCTGAATCCTCACTGTTTTGAAGTTATTCTTGTGGAACACGAATGATTTGGGGGAAGGAGGAAACTGGAGAGCACAGTGAAGAAAATGACCGTCTCATTTAAGTCCCACTCCCAGGGACTAACCAAGTGAACATGCTGTGATCCTCGCTGGTCTTTTTTTTGATGTGTATATGCTTTTATCTAGAAAAAAAAATAAAACTAGAATCGTATTATACAACCTCTCATTTTTCTACTTAATATTTCATAAACGTTAAACACAGCTGCTTAGCATTCTATTGTGAGCAAGAAGTTAGTTTAAAATGTCCCTTGTTGTGGATGTTTAGTTTGTTTCTAAGGTTTTACCCTTCAAAATAATGCTATTATGAATATCCTTGGGCTAAATTACTGTGCACATTTCTGATGGTTTCCTTCAGATAGATTCCTGAAAATGGTATTACTGAGTCAGAGGAAGGAAGGAAGGGTTATCATAGATTCTGAGAGCAGCAAGGATGTTCTGGAAAGGCAGTTGGCTGTAGAGCGGACATGAGGTCAGGGCTACAGTGGGAGGCCACTGGCAGTGCTTTGGGCTGGCTAACACCTGGCCCCCTGGGCTGCGGTCAGGCTTCATTTCATTCAGACACTAGCTCTTTGATCTTAGCAAAGGTCCTTCGACCTCTGAACCTCTGTTTCATGGTCTGTAACATAAGGTCAATGATCTCATGGAAATCAGAGCACAGGTCCGAGGGCTACCAAAATCATCCCTTAGAAAAGAAGGCGGTTCCAAGTACTGACATTCTTATGAAGTGTCTCAGATTTTGGAATGTTGTCTCATTTACTTTAAAAAAATGGTATTGTTTAAAGAAAATACATTGGCTTGAAATGACTTCTATCAGTGCTGGTTGGGGATGCTTACAGAGGTTTCCTGACAGAATCAGTAAATGAAAAAGAGGCAACTAAATGAAACACAGATTTAGCAATTATTTCTGGGAATACGACTTCATGAATACAAATAGTGGAAGCCATTGTACCCAAACCTTCTGAAGATTCCTTTAAAAGGCAACAGGGTAAATGGTTACACTGTGGAGCTCATAAATAGTAAAACAACTGTCCTAATGTTATATTAATGGGCATTCATGGCTTGGGATAAAATGTCCAGTGACAGTGTGCTATATCTCAAACAACTGAGATGGAAATGAAGATTATTTGTCCTGGAAAAATGAATTGAATGATTCAAAATTGGCTCTAGAGATAATGAACCCATTGGTAAATAAAATTATGTAATAATATGTAAGATGAAAAAAGGCAGTATTTCTATATTAATGTATTATTTAAATAGTGTGTGGTTTTAAATATGTATGTGCAGCTGAATTAATAAATTAAATTTCATAAGTCATATTTTTATTAGCTACAGACCTAATAGTTTATATAATTGACTAGAGGAAAAAGAGGTATGGGGGAATCTTCTCATTAGGTAAGGATCTCCTTATATCTGGGCAAATATATTATTCAATAGACATCTAATGCCTAACATTGTGTAAAAATAAAAATGTGATGTTTATAAGGTGCTGAGCCCTCTGCCCAGCACAAAGCAAGGGCTCAGTCCATGCTAGCTCATGTCATGTGGGCAGTCGGATGGTGGGTACAAACTCTGGATGAGCACCCTCTGGGGTACTGGGGATGGAGGGAAGCAGGAGGGTTGTGGGCAGAGGGGACAGAAGGCAACCTGCCTGAAAACAGGGTTTGGCCATGTACATTTGCCTCTTCCCAAAAACAAAAATTGTTTTGTTTTTTGCTGTTTTATGTGAGGGTACAGCAGAGCTTTCTGACTTGTGTGCAAGCATTTTAAAAATTACAACCAAGCTATTCTATTCATTCACAGCAAGTATAAGCAGAGAATAGGGGCTGGGCTTCGCTTCAAGGCTGAGCTGAATTTCAACATCCAGAGCGGGCCTTGTGCTCCAGGAGGCCTTCCACTCCCTCTCCTTATCTTGATTTGAACCTCCCTAAATGGGCTAATTTCCCCACACATTTTGAAAGGAAAAGAATAAATGTTTCTTTCCTCTCAGCTTCCACGGCCAGGTTGTGACACCTAGATCCTTGGGCCACACTCCACAAAACTAACTATTGAGAGGAGAGAGAGAGGGAGAGAGAGAAAGAGAGCACTAGTGAGCCCTATCTGCATGTTAAGCTAGCTTGTTTTGCAGAAAAAGGAAATGGCAAGAATTTTAATGTGATCTTATTTCTTTTGACAGGTGCTATGAGCTGAATTTTCAATTTGCCATTGCTTTGGGCACCGGGTAAATGTCTATATCCCAGGGCCTGAGGTCTGAATTCAGTTCTCACATGCCAATGCTTAGCAGTGCAGACCATTTGGGAGATACCTCAAGGTTTTTCTGAGGCTTTTTCCAGCTGTATAGATAGCAAACTGACTTCCACTGGAGAAGGTCACATAGTCTCCCACTGTTCTCTTTAGGTCTCTAGGCCCTCTGTGTAGCTAGCAACTTAATACGTGTGGATGCTGGAGGAGGTGCACTGTTTGTTTGTATTGCACCCCCACTCGTGTTGGTGCCCACACTGGAAGCTGTACACAAAGTGAGGTGGATGCCCCTGGCTGTGGGCTCGGTCCTCAGTCAGGGCACATACAAGAATCAAACAATGAATGCATAAGTACGTGGAACAACAAATCAGTTCTTTCTCCCTCTCTTTTTCTCTCTCACTCAAATCAATAAATAAAATTTTTAAAAAAGTGAAGTGGAGAACTGCCATCACCATTAGATCCTTTGGAAAAGCCTCCTGTGGAGGTTTCTGTGGCTTCCCATGCCCCTAAAGACTACCCTGTCCCTCCAGTCCTGCCGTGGGCCTGTGACAACAGCTGCCTCCTTTTCCAGGCCCCTCACCTGGATGCCCTCCCACTGCCTCCCACTTGAAGCACCGTCTTTCTTCTCCAACAAGTATCTACTCCCTCGTTGTCTCCATATTTTCTCTCTTCTTGATTTCTCTTGAGGAGGGTTCTCATCTCCCTTGGGTTTTGGCACTGTGCATCCTTTGGCACTGGGGTTGGCCATTTTGCCTAGCGGACTTGATGTCTCGTCAAAATAACTGAGTTACTTCCAGGTCAGTGGGATAATAGCTGTGTGTGTGTGTGTGTTTTCTTAGTCATTTCTGAAGTAGCACTTCTTAGGCCTGTGTGGGTGCTTGAAAAGTACTTTCCTGATACCAGGAACATTAGGTTTTGTGTTTGGCTGTGATAGAAAATGTCTTCTTGATACACTGCCTTTGCCTGCATTTCTCTGTAACACTTCTAAATTGAAGACCTAGATCTTTAATAGACATCAGAAAAATTTGGTGACTCAACTCGAAACCCAGCATTGGCCAACAATTTCTCTTGACAGTTACTCCTGAGCCTGGTACTGCAGCTGCCTTTGGGGAGTAGGAAGCTGATCTTGGGGAGCCCCTGGGAGAACCCTGGAAGCCTCCCTTTGCATCAGTTCACAAGAGGATTGCAGCAAAGGCAGGTGAGGGGTGGGGGACTGTCTGTGGCGGAGGTGCTGCTCTGTCCATTCTGGGACTTATGGCAGAGCCAGCTTCGGTTGTCCAGCACCAGTGTCTAATGAGGGTCCTCAGAGTTGCTCTGGCCACACTGGCAGTCAGGAATAGCTTTAATCAGTTTGCTAAGGTGACCATACAAAGAACCACAGACTGGGTGACTTAAACAACACATATTTATTTTCTCACAATTCTGGATGTGGTAAGTAGATCAGGTTGTGGGCATGGCTGATTTCTCCCGAGTCCACTCTCTTTGGCTTGTAAATGGCCATCTTCTCCCTCTATGTATGTCTGTGTCCAAATTTCTTTTTCTAACAGAGACAGCCCACTCTAATAATTTTATTTAACTTAATTACCTCTGTAGAGACTTTATCTCCAAAGAGAGTCACAGGCTGAGGTACTGGAGTTGGGACGTCAGCATATGGATTTTGGAGAGGGACACAGTTGAGCCCATGGCACACCTCAGGCAGCTTCCAAAAAGCACTCTCCTCTTTTCTAACGCCCCAAATACTAACTCTAGGTGTTCCTCTTTGAATTAAAACCTGGGTGTTTTATATGTAAGAACTAATTTTCTCTATACAGTAATCTTTTAGGGTAGATATTACTTTTGTCCCCACCTCATAGAGAAACAAGAGAAGGACAATATGCCCGTGCTTCAGAGCTGGCACTTGACCCATGGACCAGACAGAGGCCTGACTTCAGCTCCGTGCTCTTTCCCTGTGCTGATCCACCTCCCTGCCTCAAAGTGCCACCCTCCTCTGTCACCACTAGTCCCAACCCTGAGAAAGCCTCATGACTCACTTCCTCCTTCTCCAGACCCAAGCTAGGCTCTGGCTGTGCAATGTCTATGAGAAGGAGCGCTAGGGTCATGGCTACCCTCACCTTATACCTGGGGTCCTAGGACATTGAGCCTTTTGTGCAGGATCCTGTGTTCAAGAGCTCAGAAGCCTTCTACCTACCAATGATTGTCCTTCCAGAGCAATGGTGCTTATTTATTTAGACACTAACAATGTGAGGCAGAGAACTCACCTTTTTTTATCTTGAGGAAAAAGAACATTATAGCCATTTAGAGGTGAACAAAATGACTCTTAATGGTTCTAAATGGTCAAATGAGATGAGAATGTTAAAGGCAACATTCTTTTTCAGGGAAAGGGAACAGTCTTGGAGTTTTACTCGTAAGTGCGGCCTTACAGCGTGGGATGTTTTGGCCTCAATTGATTAATCTGAAAAATGTGTATATGATATCTCTTTGCAATGTCATTGTAGGATTATAGATTATTTATTATATGTAAGGTGCCTGGTTCGCCACTAGGTCGTTTATTGTTTTGTAGCAAAAATAGGCTAGGCTCAATAAACTGTGGGACAAATGACCCCCAATTTTAGTAGTTTATAACTGCAAGTACTTGCATCTCATACAGCATGTCTACCCATGACCCTTCTCTCGAAAGAAGAGCCACTATTACCAGAGGTCTCAGGAGAATCTTGTACAAATAATTAAATGTTTCAGTTTGGAAGTGATGCATGTCACTTCTGCTTAAGGCTCATTAGCCAGACCGAGTCACATGCCTCCACCTGGGACTGTGGTGGTGGTGGGGTGGGGATTGACCTGCAAACTTCTCAGTGCCTGCACGGTGGAGCCAGGAGTAGCTGGTGAATGGCAGCGATGCCACTTCTCCAGCTTATAGGTGTTCAGTAAATGGTAAGGACAGTCTTATGGCTTGTCCTGCCTTTTCTGGAAGCGATTATATTCTGTTCCATTTCTCTCTTTCAAGCAAGTCTTAATTAATTCTAATTAAGTGAACTGATTGATTTAGCCACATGTCCTCTTGACTACTCACCCTTGAGGAGAATTGCCTATGAATGTCCCAAAGTCAGTCATTATTCTCTGAGCTGTCATGATGGGGCTGTGTAGACTCAGTTATGAAAAGGAGGCATTTTGACCATATGCTGAAAGCAAGATTTTATGCATGTGACATAGTGTGAGTGTTTGTATGTCTCAGGCATGGAATGATACCCAGAGATGGTCATTTTCATTTGAGACACACTACTGAGGGACACACTACTTTTTAGCACTGACCGGAGTGTCCTTAGATTGCACTTCTAGTGCTGATACCTTTACTCCCTTTTGTAGTGAGCGCTCATAACCTAACACTTACTGGTTTAACCATTTTAAGAGTTTAGTTTAGTGGCATTACGTGCATTCGCATTGTTGTTCAACCGTTACCAGACCTTTTTTCATCTTCCTAAACTGAAACTTGGTGCCTATTATAGTGACTCCCATGTCCTCTCCCCCATTTCCTGGCAGTCTCCATTTTACTTTCTGTCTCTGTGAATGTGACTAATCTAGACACCTCCAACAGGTGGGATCATACAGTAATGACCTTTTGTGACTCATTTATTTCACTTAGCATATGTCTTCAAGGTTCCCCCACTTTATAGCAAGTGTTAGAATCTCCTCTTTTTGAAGACTGAGTAATATTCCATTGTGCGTATAGACCACATTGGGTTTATCCGTTCGTCCATCGATGGACACTTAAGCTGCTTTCACCCTTTAACTGTTGTGAATAATGCTGCTTTAAACGTGGGTGTGCAAATATCAAATCCTCTGAATGAATATACAGAAGTAGAATTGCTAGAACTTATGGTAATCCTAGTTTTAAGTCTTTGAGGGACTGCCATATTGTTTTTTATAGCAACTGTACCACTGTACATTCCCACCAGCCATGTTCCTTTTTCTCTTCACCCCCCCACCCCCGACCCCCCGTCCCCGCTAACCTCCACACAAAGAGCTTGGGAGTATCAGTTGCTTCTTTCACATCATTGCACAAAGCACAGAGTCCCTTTTGCATCCCATCTATCGTGACTTAATTTGGCATTTATTGCCTCCTTAACCTGTTTTACTTTGTAATTTTGTTCGGAGGTCATGAGCTAGAGACATAGGTTATACTTTAAATCCTCACAAAGAACACGTGAATGCAGAAGTTATCCTTTGTATGTCTTTATTGGACTTTTGTCATTTTTTATTACCACTAATATACTACCTATACCTTTGGGTTATCTATCACTGAATTTCTTCAATATCATTAGCAATGACGTGTAAAAAATATCTGCAAAACTTAATATAGAAATGCAGCCCTTAGAGACTTGTGGAAACAAAATTAATTTGAGGAATGTGTTTGATGTTTAGTTAGCATCTGACTTAGAGGTATACTGGGTGTCTCTAACTACATGCTTCTATACTTGGGAAAAGCACACTTGAGGGATATAGTTAAATTTGCGGTGTTCCTTGTACATAACTCTGGATGTCATTAATACCCCGTCAGTGGAGATAGTCCCATTTTCTCAATAGAATCTATCTCCTTTAGCTTTTGAAATGGTGATTTTTTTTTCCCCATCTGTTAGGTCCCAAACCTGAAGGGGCTTTAATTTTCTAAGCTCGTGTGCTTGGCATGTGCAGAGGTATAAATGCTTCAAGACACGATGCAGAGACAACAGTGACAAGTTCTCCCAGAGTCAGATACTCACTTCTACAGTCAGACTGTCCACCAGCATTGCCGGGGCAAACAGCAGTGTCCCCTGCCTGTGTGCTTATTAGGATTCCAAGAAAAGCAGCTTGGTGGTGACACAAGCCTAGGAACACAAAGGAGCCTAACTATGGCTTTGCTCTTCATATATTGCCCCAGGAATCCCTACGTGCGTGGTCTTGGAGTCCCCAGGAAGCCACCGTTCCAACCTTTCAGGCAGCGATGCACATGCAAGTGACAGTTCTGCGGCTTAATTTTATCTTATTTTATTGTGCCATCTCTGCTCCTGACATCACCTCTGTTTAATTCTCAGTTGGCTTCTTTTAAGGGGAAAACAAATCCCCTCCAACACTCTGCAGAAGGGAATTAGAGTCACTGTGAAATTCCATGCTGGCTAGTAAATAATTTGAATGTAAATTATATAAAAACCTAACACAGGTGTCTGAGTTCATGGCTGTCTTTCAAATCATTGCAGTTTTCACATTTCTGTTCTTTAAGAATGGAAGACTATTTTAAAACCAAGAATTAAAAATAAACTCATAATTAAAATCTTTGGAATCTTAATTATAGTTGAATGATCAGCCTCAACTAAATACAAGGTTATCCTCAAAAGGTTGACAATAGCAAAAAGGTTCTAGTAGCTATTTTAAGTAACAGTTTCAGATAGTTCCAACTGCTTCACTATTGAGTAGTTTAATATAAAGAACTCACATCAAAGTCAAGTGTTTTTGATGTATTCTTTTTTCTCTGAATGGAGACTAACTGGCTATTTTATAAATATGGTGACGCAAAATTAAATTTTACCTTAGTGACTATTTTGTTATGGGCTGTTTTTAATATAGGACACTTTATGATCACCTCAAAAGCACTGCGTTCTGGTGGGAGATACCCTGTTCTCATTAAATCAGCAGAACACGAGGTAGACTGAATTAATAGCCAACAGAACTGGGGTAACTGCCTCTTCATTTGCAAGATGCTGAAACACTAAGAGGATCAATCAGTTGGGGGTGGTGTAATCCACCAATGCAGACATTTTCAGAGTGGTTCCCTTGATGTGTTGATGTATCTGAATGCAAAATTGGGCAGTTTTTTTTTTTTTTGAAGTGCATTAAAGAGAAAAATATCCCAGCAGGGGCTTAATAAGACACTTTTTTCTCCTCCTCTTATTTTTTTATTTTTATACCAGTTTCATAGTTTGGAAACCATTTGAAGCCAGTGTTGTGAATATTAAGCAGGGGAGGGAATGGGGCTAAGCTGTTACCTTGTTGTGACAGATAGGAAGGAACCCTTTCCTACTGCTTGTGTGGAAGGTGTGGTACGCTCAGAATGACACTTTTGTCTTGTTAAATGAACAAATTTAGTAATAATGGTAAAACCTTATGCAAGTGCAAGGAGGGTTATAACTGGTGAGGATTTGTGAGGGGGTCTGAATCTCCAGGGCATAAACTTGAACCTCTACCAGGAGACCACAGCTGCCCGGTTGCACTGGATTAAACTAAACATACTGGTGTTGCCCCTAACAACAGTTGCTAGGCGACCTTTGCCAGCATGTGGAGGGGTGGGAATCACTGCAGATCATGGCACTATTTATCATCATACACCAGCAGTCTTGTTTAGGGAAAGGCCTGACACAGATATTGAGTGTGCCACATGATAGAAATGTCATGCACTCTCTGGGAGAGGAAGACATTGGGGGAAGGTCCAGGAAATCAGAAATCATTGTCATGCAGCTGATATCTCACTCCTGCCTGTGTGATTTCTGACTAAAACTTCCAACATGGCGTTTTGGTTGTATGACAACATTAGCTGTACTGTGTGACTGTTCCGCCTCTCTTGGGGGAGGCTTGGAAGGGAAGGGAATATAGAGTAGGCAAGACATAATGACAATGTCTCGCTCTATCAGCACTGGGATTGTAACTCTAGCAACAGTCAACATCATACCATGTATTACCAATATACAGCCCAAGTGAGCACACACTTAGAGCATTCTCTAAGTCAATATATACTTGATTGACAGATTACCAAATAGGTCATGATGTAATTCACTTTCTGAGATACAAAGGACCCTATTAAGACTAGTTGCTCTTTTAAAGGTGTTACATCTATTTCAGCACAAAATGTCACCACTGTTCATGGAATAGATCAGCCCAATGTTATCAGAGCCCAAGTGGGTGTTTCTAAAGATCACACAACTCTGCCAGAGCAAATGCATGGAGCAAGCACCTTTTTCCCCTCATGTTCTCTAGCTACTTGGCCAATCTGTGCAATCTCAGCGGTCAGGCAGGGACTCCTGTGGTTTGAGTAGTTAGATTGTAGATCAATAGAAACCTGCCTGACCCCACCCTGCCTTTACCAGTTTTAAGGAAACGATTCTCAGCAAGACTTTTTTTAGCCAATTAATAAAAAGGTATTTTTAATTAGAACAAATTAAAGTAGTACATAAATATATTAATCCCTGTAGCGTGACACACTCTAAACAACATCCCTGATTCAGAGGTTTCAACCATTAAATGATCCAGCTGTGTTACTGCAAAGGAAAAGAAAAGGAAGCATCTCTGGGACATTTTTCTATGGATGTGCCAGATAATTAAAATGACAGTAGCTTCAGGGTGAAATATCGTACCTGCCTTTCTGTATTCTTAACATTAGAATTGCATTTAGAAGAGACTTTTATAGGTCACCAAGAGAAAGAGTAGAAATTAATCATTGGGGTTGGGGGGAAGTGCACTTTGCTTAAAAAAGAAGTGGAAAAAGAAACAGAAATTTAAAATGTCCTTTGGAAAAGTGATGGGTGAGCATATATTATTATTTCCCTAAGGAAGAAATAAAGTGGGTGATAATGTGATTTCTGGATGGAAGGTCACACCTTGATTCAGGACTCTGGCTCTGGGATCAGTCCTGGATTCATTTATTGTCACCACCACTTACTGATGAGACACCTTAAGCAAGTTATTTAAGCTAGATAAGCTCCCATTTCACCTATAAATTTAGGATAATAATTATATATATATTTTAAACAAAAATTAGAATTTATTTATTTATTTAATTAAAAACTACTGGGATATAGGGGCTTCAGGCATGGCTGGATCCAGGTGCCTAAACAATGTCCCCAATATCAGTTCTCCATCAGTTGCCTCGCTTCCCTCTGTCAGCTTCATTCTAAGGCAGGGTTCTCCCCAGCCCCTGATAATTCTAGAACTATATCCTCAATGCTCTTAGTTCCACAGAAAGAGACATTCTTCTTAATACTAATACAAAAGTCATAAAATAAGACTTGGTAGACTGACTTGGGTCACACAGCTACTCTTGAATCAATCACTTGACCAGAGCAGTTGATGCCCAGTTGACCAGGCTTGAGTCATATGGAAACCCCTGAAGCTGATTGTGCAGACAGCCCCATGGAGTCACCTTTCACATGGCAGGATTACATAAATCAGGCCACTGTTGTCAGACTACAGGAGCATAGAGTCTAGACCAGCTAAGGAAAGCTTATAACTTTCTTTTTTCTTTTAAGTATATTTTACTGATTATGCTATTACAGTTATCCCATTTTTTTTCTCCCCTTTGTCCCCCTCTGCCTTGCACAACCCTTCCACACTCATCTTCTCTCGCTTAGTTCATATCCATGGGTCATACATATAAGTTCTTTGGCTTATTCATTTCCTATACTATTCTTAACCTCCCCTGTCTATTTTGTACCTACTAATTATGCTTCTTATTCCCTGTATATTTTAACCCCATTCTCTCTCCTTCCCCACCTTGCTGATAACCCTCCATGTGATCTCCATTTCTGTGATTCTGTTCCTGTTGTAGTTGTTTGCTTAGTTTGTTTTTGTTTTTCAAGTTCAGTTGTTGGTAGTTGTTTGTTGTCACTTCATATTTTTTATCTTCTTTTTCTTAGATAAGTCCCTTTAACATTTCATATAATAAGGGCTTGGTGATGATGAACTCCTTGAACTTGACCTTATCTGGGAAGCACTTTATCTGCCCTTCCATTCTAAATGATAGCTTTGCTGGATAGAGTGATCTTGGATGTAGGTCCTTGCCTTTCATGACTTGGAATACTTCTTTCTAGCCCCTTCTTGCCTGCAAGGTTTTTTTTTGAGAAATCAGCTGACAGTCTGATGGGCACTCCTTTGTAGGTTACTGTCTCCTTTTCTCTTGCTGCTTTTAAGATTCTCTCATTATGTTTAATCTTAAGCAATTTAATTATGATGTGTCGTGGTGTGTTTCTCCTTGGATCCAACTTCTTTGGGACTCTCTGAGCTTCCTGGACTTGCATGTCTTGTTCCTTTACCAGATTGGGGAAGTTTTCCTTTATTATTTGTTCAAATAAGTTTTCAATTTCTTTCTCTTCCTCTTCTCCTTCTGGCACCCCTGTGATTAGGATGTTGGAATGTTTAAATTTTTCCCAGAGATTCCTAAGCCTCTCCTCATGTTTTTGAATTCTTGTTTCCTCATTCTGTTCTGGTTGAATGTTTATTTCTTCTTCTGTTCCAAATCGTCAATTAGAGTACCAGTTTCCTTCCCTTCACTGTTGGTTCCCTGTATATTTTTCTTTATTTCACTTTTCATAGCCTTCACTTCTTCTATTTTGCATCCGTACTCAGTCATTTCTGTGAGCATCCTGATTACCAGTGTTTTGAACTCTGCATCTGATAGATTGGCTCTCTCCTCATTGCTTAGTTCTTTTTCTGGAGCTTTGATCTGTCCTTTCATTTGGGCCATATTTCTTTGTCTCAGCAGACCTGATATGTTGTAAGGGCCAGGGTAGCCCACCTTACTGTGTTGTGGTGCTGTATGTGGGAGAGGGAACGATGTCAGAGAGGGAACAATGTGGCTTGCTTGGGTCTCAGCTGGGTGTCAGTCACTTTCTCCACTACCCACAAGCAAATTGGGCCCTTCTGGTGCTGATTCCCAGGTGGGTGGGTTTGTGTATGTGCTGGGACCCTGTGGGTCTCTCCAACAAACTCTCCTGTGAGGCTGGGAGTTTCTGCTGCTGCCACAATCCCTACAGACTTTTACTGCCAGAGGTTTTGAGGCTTTAGTTTCCCTGTGGTGGAACCTGATGCTGCGCAGTCTGTCTCATTCCCCAGTTTTTCTCCCTGCTTATCCTCACATGAGTGTGGGACCACTAGGTCCACTAGCTGCTGCCTCACAGACCCAGTCTGCCACCTTGCCATGCGTCCTCTCCACCTCAGCTGCCTGCCTCTGCCCCTCCTACCTGTCTGAATGAATGTTTCTTCCTTAATTCCTTGGTTTTCAGACTTCCATTCAGTTTTATTTTCTGGCTGTTCTAGTTGTTCTTTGTTTTTAAATTGGTTGTTGTCCTTCTTTTGGCTGTGTGAGGAAGCAAAACATATCTACCTACACCTCCATCTTGGCCGGATGTCTGGGATAATAATTATATATTATATTCATATTATATATATAATTATGAGATTAGATGACACATAGTATATAAGGCAATTAGTGCAGTGCCTGGCACATGGTAAGCTCGCAACAGATGTTAGGGTGGTTGACACCTTAGTTTTACTATAATGCTGGGAAAGAAGTTCTTAAGCAGAACTTCAGAAAGGACAGTGAGTTATTTGAATGGGAAGAGTGGTGTTTGCAGCCTGCCTGTCTTGTTAAAGACCCTGGGCCTAAAGGCAGTTTGAAAGAGTCCTGTTAATGGCACAGACCCTCTGTAGAATGACCCAGATGGAGAGGGAATGAATGCTATCCAAAGCAGATGAAACCAATGCCCTGCCAGCCCTGTTACTCTGACAGTCTGTCGGGGAAGGAAGGGGATAAGAGGGTGCTTCACCAATAACCCTAGCAGCCTACAGTGATGCTCACAGACTCAGAGTAAACAATGGATTCCCAGAAGGGACCTTAAGTGGTCAACATAATGAATAGCATTTGCCCAACACTTATAGCTCCTCACATTATCCTCTTGGATCCTAGCAACAGCCCTTTGGCATGAATAGGGCTGGGGCTCTACTTTCTCTCTCTCTCTCTCGGCTTCCTGGAGAAAGTAACCTTTAAGCTGAGACCTGAAGAAAGAGAGGAATGGGTCAGTCAAAAGGAGTCTGGAGGTGGAAGGGAGACAGGAGTAAAGGAGTGATGAGGCACAGGGAACAGCAACCTTAGGGATAGAATGAAAGAAACAAGAGAGAGAGGAAGAGAAACATTCTCCAGAAGAGAAATTGATGCTCAAAATCTGTGTCTTAGACCTCCCTGATTAAATAAGTCAGCCTGAAGAAGCATAAGCCCCAGGACCTAATGCATGTCTCTGCCCCACATTCCACATCCTAGTCTTGACGTACTCTGACAATGCTTGTTGTGCCCATGTCATATCCCTGCGTCCCATTTGGTTTCAATGCAGCTGTGGGTACAGCACCTGCATGTGGCCAGAAACTCACCTCAGCACAGAAGTTCTTCCAGAATTTCCCCCAGAAGCCTCCTGACCCTGAAGTAGGACATTAACGCACTCTGAGGCACCCCTCAACCACTGGGGGTGGGAGTCAGTGGATAAATGCCCCAGCTTCCAGTCTCTATGGGGATAATTCTGAGGGGCATTCTACAAGGCTACCTAGAGTTTCCTTGTGAGACTGAGCCCCCTAGTCACAGCAGTAACTAGCTCAGTAATAAGCCTTTTTCAACTTTTTTTCCTTTTGTCTCCCTTACTTGCCCTGTTACTGATAATTCCCGAGGTTTCCCCTCAAACTACTCATACCCTGCATTCAGGGAGACCCAGACTAAGACAGCTCTGCAGGCCTTTCACAGAGAAGCTCTCAACCCAGCATATCACTAAGAACAAAAACTGTGCTCTTAGGAAGGTGCCAGTTTCATGTTCAAAGCTGCTTATTTTATAAATATTGGAAAGTTGAAAAAAAATGGGATTCAAAATTCAACAGAGCACAACAGGGTTTTGTCATGGGTTGTCAAATGGGTTTGTCTTCCATAGAGCCGGATGGCCTGTGTCCTTAGGGATTGGCTGTTTCTTAACTGTGGTCCTGCCCAAGCATGGATGCACTGGAGCACTGCTCAAATCCCTTTCTGCTTCCATAATGTCTATTCCTTTTGCTGGATTCACACAGAAATGTAACAGATCTTCATTTCTCTACCCATCCTACCCCCCACCTTGGAAATCCCACCACAAAGCTCTGGGTGGGAGGTCAGCAAGGGCCAGGCAAAATCAGAAAGGGCTGAGTGCTCAGATTTGGGCACCTTCCCCAGCTGGGTTCCTCATCATCACTCAGTGGGATGTACAAGAACTTCTGGGTTTGAGTTTAGGCTCTTTTCTCTTCCTGCTGTGTGGACATGAGCAAGGCACTTAAACTCTGGGTCTCTAGTCTTCACTTCTAAAAAAGGAGCTAAGATAATAAAGACGTATGTACATACCTCATGGGGCTATATGAATAAGGACACAAACTATATGTGAAAGCATTCAGAAAACTGAAGGAATGAAACAAGTGTTAGTTATTAATTTTTAGGAGGTGGTGAGGGGGAAATAGGAAGAGGGAAGAAGAAAGGTGGCAAGAAGGATGCTTAGTAAGTTCTATCCCTAAGGCTGCTGCTCCCTGTGCCTGACCACTGCTGTCTCCCCTCTGCCTCCAGACCCCTTTCGACTGGCCCATTCCTCTTTCTTTAGGTCTCAGCCTAAAGGTTACGTCCTTCAGGAAGCCTGCTCTGACCACCCCTTCACTGACAGGTGCCTCTGTGCCCTCTTGCCACTGTGAACTTGACCCTCAGAGCTCTCCTTCATTGCCTGTGGATAAATGACTAATATGAGAGTGGACATGTTCTTTTAATCACACCACAGTTGAGATTTTGGAGACCCAATATAGTTGGTCTGGGTCATCTTAACCTCTTTAGTAATTAACTACTATAGGTATCAAAATACCAGAAGGCAAAAACCATTTGGTGGAATATTTTTCTAGTAGAGAAACAAATCATTTATTTATGAGCATCAGAGTTGCTATAAGTTCAGAATGCAGAGCCCCAGCTTTTCCTGAGCACAGGGAAGTCCTGATTTCTGTACTCTGGAGATTTGGTCTGTTGTATAAACACTGCCTATTGAAAACATATCAATATATAAAACAAGTGCTTATTTTGCAATGTGCTAGGTAGTAAACTTTGAAAAGTTCTCTTTCTACCTAATATCCCTTAGTAGAAGGGATTTTTTCTTTATTTAGTGCTAAAGGCACAATAAGCATTGATAATGAAAAAGACTGAGTCTTGGGAAATTTCAGCATGTATATAATATATATCTTTTAAAAATACCTTAAAATTTAAATTCAGAAATATAACTACTCTACTTGATGTCTAAAATGTTTACAGATTTTCCTTGGGGGAATCACACTAAGTACAGTTATAGTCTAGTAGCCAGTCTCTGTAGTGATTTAACACATGTGTATATTTTCTTTTAACTTTCACATTGATAGCTCATCCTAATGTAATAAATACGACAACTACTACTAATGGCACAATGAACGCTATTGATCTTTCCTGCCCAATTAAGTAACGAAGGATAGGAAAGGCATGAGGTGGGTCATTGATGCATTTGATGTCAAATTATGATCAATGTGCATCACTAAATCCCATGAGGGCTTCAGGTCTTAACTGGGGCATAGCCCAAATCCTATGTCCACTGTAGCCCTCTTCACAATAGCCACAATGTGGAAACAACCTAAATGTCCAACAGCAGGTGAATTAATAAAGACAATGTGGTATATACACACAATGGGGTATTATTCAACTTTAAAAAGAAAGAAAATTCTGCAATGTGCAATATGTGGATGAACCTTGAGAACATTATACTAAGAAATATAAGTCAGTCATAGAAAGACAAATACTTCATGATTCTACTTAAATGAGGTATCTAAATTTGTCAAATTCATAGCATCAAAGGGTGGAAGAGCGGTGGCTAGGAACTGTGGAGAGGGAGAAATGGGAAATTACTAATCAATGAGTATAGTTTTAGTTAAGCAAGATGAAAAAGCTCTAGAGATCTGTTGTATATCATACCTGTAGTTAACAATTATGTATCACACATTTTAAAATTTGGTAAGTACAGATCTCATATTAAATGTCCTTACCACAATAAAATACAATTTAAAAACAAACAAAACAACAAACCCTTCCTGGTGGACTCCAAAGATGAAATGTAATACTTGGTATTTGTAATTTCCTGTGGCCATTTTTATTTTCTTTATCATCACAGAGGAGCAGGTTTAGTAGAGGGCATCCAATCAGTAGCTCTTCATTGGTTTAAGATGCCTATTAGACATCAAAGTAGTAATTAGGCACATAGTTGGATGTATGGGTTCAGCTTAGGAGAGATCTGAGCTGCAGGAAAAAATTCTGGGCAACATGAACATGCCTGTGCCATTCAGAGTGTGGGCTGGGTGCAGCAGTCTAGGGAGTATAGCTAGTGAAGGATGGAGGCCCAACCAGGCGCTGCAACATGCAGCAGTTAGCCAGACGCTGCTGGCGCATTCCACTCACCTTGACAATTCTCTTAGCAGGAGAAACCCACAGGGATTCTCTTCAGTATGGAAAGAATCCAGTGGGTTCCCAAGTACAGTAACCCCAGTATGTGGAGGGTAGTTGCCAACCACAAGGCAGATACAGTAGTTATACTATGGTGGGAGACTTCATTACAAACTGTCCCCCAGGGATGGTATTCTCTCAGCCCTCCCCTGCATTTGCTCCTGGAAATAGAGATCTCTGAAATGCTCCACATCTACCTTGCTTCTGTTTCATCTCTATCAAATTACCTAAAGTGAGGAGATGATAGTCCTCTGCCTCTTCCCCATTTCCTGCCACTGTCTAGACTCTAGTTGCCTTGCTTCTACTTGGAATTTCCACCAGAGATCTAGCCTAATACTGGAAGCAGGGTGACCAACTCATCCCAGTTTGCCTGGGAAGTCCTACCTTTTAGGGGACCCCCTCAGTTCAAGACAAAGTTAAATTGTTGGTCACCCTAACCAAAAGGAAACCCAGAAAATAATTTCCATGGACTCCAGCATTCCTCATATCTTTCCAGACACTCCTCATAAGAAGTTTCTGCCCTCTGCTAGGCAGCTCCCCCTGCCCCCCATCACACCCCAGCTGCTCTCCCACGCCTATCTCTTCAACAGGCAAGTCAGTGAGGAAGTCTTTCCCTGACTCAACCAGCTTCTATTTTCTAATTCTCCTTTCCTGTGTCCACAAAGTCCCTCCCCATCTTCTAAGCTCTCAACTCAGCAAGATCTCCCTGCTACACACTGATGATATCAGAAAGCTTCCTAGGAACTCCCCAATCCCATCCTTCCCCTTCCTTTCTCAGTTCCTCTCTTTTAGAGCATGTACCATGTTTTACATCTTCAGATTGTGCAACTTTGTTTTTAAGTTCTGTAGAGAAAGTAAATGAGCCAAATAGATGTTGAACCTTTTCTTACCATCTTTGGTGAAGTCATTTTTCATGTTGAAATATGAACAATAATCATTGTTGATGTGGTTGACCTCCTGTTGTAGGCACTTTATGGACAGGATTTCTAAACTTCACAGCACCTCCTAAAATATAGCCTTTATTATCTGTACTTTAATGATGAGTAGATGGAGATCCCAAAGCCCTAAGTCATTTTGATCAAGGTCACACACAATTAAGGATAATTTTCCTCAAAACATTAATTGTTCTTATTGTTAAATATCATCTGTTCTGAATGTTTGTCTCTTGGGTTGTTTATTGATTTATTTGTTAGTTGGCCATCATCTGAGCTCCCTGCCTATTTATGGGAATCTCCCACACAATATGTAAGACAGGGTTTTGCTACTTAGGTTGGAATCTGAGGAGGGCCACATATTTCCTCTCCCTGTGCTTTGGCTGTTGGATGCAGGCACATGACCCTGACCCAGTCCCAGCTAATGGCCTGTTGTGCCTGGTTCTCTGCATCTACAGAGGCAGTACATCAACACAGGGGCAGGTAGAGATGGTTATAGGTGCTCCATGTTCAGCAGCAGCATCAAGCGTCCAGTGGTGTGGGGCTGGCTGTTGTAACTGATTGGAGGGGGCAACCTCAGCTGTCTCTTCTGCCACCTAGACCCCTCGTTGTCACTCATTCTCTGACTCTGGCCCTCTAGTTTCCCTCTCAGTGCAGTGAGCTGTCCACATCCTTCCAATAATGCCTTTTTTGCTTGAATCAGACAAGAATCAGCCAGAACTGCTTTCTTGGTCATAATCAAGAATTCTTATCCATGGTGCTGAGAAATCATGACCACATTCAACGGTTGAGGTGTTCTATTTGGGAAAAATGCTCCCCTAAAGACCTATGAACAGGGGCAAGGCTGAGGAATGGAAAGTGACTGAGGAAAAGGCATTTTCTTTGCTCTTCTTCACCGTTAGATTGAAGGCAAGTCCAGCAACAAGAACATTCCTTTTGAACAACCTTAAAGGTATGAAAGAAAGACTCAGAGACCCCATGGAGCACAGTCACTCATGAGACTTGATGGAGTTCTTTCTGATTTACCATCTTCTTGGTCCTGCTCAATTCTTGTTATGGGATTTTGTGGGACTCAGATATTCCCTTTTGCCCTGGGTTACTGCATCTTTAATGTCAAAGGTTGGATTTGTTGCCTGATCCTTAGTAGAGTCCTCAGTGAACATAATTTGGAATGAGGATTATGATCTATGCTTATTCTATAAAGTGCTGATAAAGTCATCTTAATTATTTCCTTTGCCTACCAGATAGCAAAACCAGCAAATAGTCTCAAGAACAAAAGATATCCTGCTGTACCCTGGGATTCTTGCTTCTTTTCTGTGATCTCTGCAAGAACACAGCTGTCCTGGGCTGACTGGAGAGTGGTTGGCGGGAAGCCCTTCTATGGGACATGTGGCAATGGCTGATTCTGTAATACATATGTTGTCGGCATATCAAACATCCAATATCAAAACTCCACTCATGTGACAAGTGGGCAGTAGTTAATATTGGTCTGAAAGATGTGCTAGAGTGTGATACAGGAAGGACTGCTAAAGTACAGCACTTCTGGCAATGCAGAGGTGAGTGTACAAGGGAAGTTGGGGGTTGCCCAGAAAGGCCTCCCATGGAAGCAGCACAGACCCAGAGAATGTCACTGTAGGGAGCCTACGTGCAGATGGACTAACTGCTAACTGGCAGAGAGGGACACCTACTTCTGCATGTAACTGTGTAGTAGCAAATAAGAAAAAAGTAAAGTAACCAGAGCTACAAAGATAAACACTTTAAAGGTAGAGTTGGTAAAAATAAATACTTTAAAGCCTAGCCTGGAACAAGTTTAGAGCAACTCTAAAAATCCACGGGTCCTGCACGAGACACAGAAGTGAGTGATCCAACGTGGAGCCATGGGGGCTGTCAGACGTCAGAGCATGAAGGTTACAGAACTTGGTCATAAAAGGAGAGACCTGAATGCCCAGCACAGAGACATTTCCCCAGCTACTCTTGGCTGAAGGTTTCAGCCATGTTAATAAAGAAGAATTGGCCTTTAGCATCAAGTTCACATGTAGTTATTTAGTTCTGTTTCTAAAACAAGACCACGTTCCTTTTGACTGTGGGCCAACTCCAACATTCACAGTCCAGAGCACACAAGACCTGCTTTGGGCATGAGTGTGCCTTTCAAGTGCAGGAGTGCAGCTCTCTCAGGCTCCACTGGGGCAATAAGTCGGAGTAGCCAGCTGTATGTAAGGTGGGCTGATTACTGACTGTGAGAAATTCTCTCATGACTGTTTCACATCAACCCTGAGATCCCTCCAAGGGGCCCGGAGGACCAGTGAGGAGAGGAAGTTGCTGAGAAGAGCTTCATGCTAACACAAAGGTAAAACAGATCAGTCTCTGGTGTTTTGATCAGTAGGATGGGCTGCCTCAAAATGCAGACTTTTCACCAGGGACTGACACAAGCCAATCCAGAGACATGATGATGTTGTAGTGCTGAATCTTCCCTCTTCCCTGAAGTCCTAGTGAATAGGCAATCGATAGCCTAGACACTTATCTTCAGAGGTGCTGTGTCAAGAGTTCAGACAAGAAAGATGCATTTCATTTATCTGCTTGCCGCCCCTAGCACAGTAAGAGCATGGTGCACTCTGTGCTTAGTGTCACCAGAGAATATGGTAGCTTTTTATGCCATCATCTTGGGATTTCTTTCTTTGCCCTTCATCATGGCACAATAGCAAAGAAGAGATATTTGAATTCTTGGCAATGGGAAACATTGCCTGTTTAGAATCTTTTCCCTATGTCACTTTGATTTATTATTTCAGACTCACTTTGAAAAGCATCTTTCCAGCCCTTACATGCTGAATTAAAACCTGAAACAGACTCTGATTCTGACTTGTGCTTTCAAATGGCAAATGCCAGTCAACTGTGAGACTGTGGTTCTGATGGCAGCTGCTTCTGCCCCTTCCTGTCTCCCTGTGCGGAGTGCATTCTTCTGTAGGGAAGCAAAGCCAGTGGGTCTCTTTCCACTCACCTGTTTTTATTCTCTTCTAGTCTATTCTTATTCTTGTAAATCTGCAAAGGTCTTACATCCTACACTCAAATGACTAGGGTCACAAAAGTGTTCAGGATGATTGTGTTTTGTACGAGGGCACTGCCATGAAGTCAGATGGTTTTGCCTATTTTTATGCCTCGGTGGAAGTAGAAGAGTGTTACTGTTCTATTCTGTTATTCTGGAGGTGAAAGAGTATTATTGATAATAAAATCAATAGCAACAATTTAATGACTGCTCACTCTCATTTTCTCAATTACATTTATAGACATTACCTTTAATTCACAATAATCCTGTGAAGTAAGTATTACCCACATTTTATAGATAAGAAAACAGACTCAGAGGTGTTAAGAAAATGGCAGAGTGTCACATAACTACTATGTGTCAGAACTGGGTTGGAACACAGAGCTGTGCTCATAAAGTCTGTATTTTGTTCTACTTCACCACTGTATCTGCACAACTAAAACTCACTGTGCGGGTTTAGGAGTGCCAGCGGCAGCTCTGGTGAGGAGCAATAATAACAGCCACAACAAGCCCGACAACAACAACAACAACAATAATAATGACTAGTATTGACCGAGCACCTACCAGATGTCACGATCTTTGCATTATCCTTGTGATCCTCATGATAATTTTGTGATTTAGACACAATTTTTATTCTGATTTTACAAACAAGGTGGCTGAGACCTAGAGTGGCTAAAGAAACTTGCTCAGGGACCTACAACTTGTAGTTGATGGCGCTGAGTTTTACACCCAGGTTTACACTACCCAGCTTCCAAGTTCTTAACCATTTCTCAGTGGTGACAGCAATGAGCAGCACTGCCCCCAAACAGGCAATGATAGTGAATCTTCTATAGATTTGAAAGGAGAGATACACACCTTGATTTATGCTTTATTCAGAGATGTGTGCCCAATGCTGTCATTAGAAAGACGGGCAATGACAGAAGCTCTCTGAGCAGCTGAGATCTAGAACATCTCTGACAATTAGATCAGCCTTTCTCTGGAGATAGGGATGAAACGAAGCAACTTGTATTTTCTACCAATTCTCAAAGGACGTGAGCTCAACTTTTATGGTTCAGAGGACAATTCAAGTTTTGGTTTGTGGCAGAATGACCCCATGTGGAGAAGACAGCTAGCTAGATTATCTGAGCATCCAGTTCTGTTTCAGTATAGGAACTCTGGGGAATCAAAGCTTTAGTGTCATGTTTGATATAGAATATGTTGACATTAAATTGCTTGGTTTTGGAAATAAATATGTGTGTGAGTCAACAGCACAGGGGGATCAGTGTTAGCCAGGTTGATGTAGACTCAGGTAGGGTGCCTGCTTGCTGGCTCTTTGGGGGTCGGAGGGCCCGAATAGCACAAATTTAAATTTTAACGGTGGTATAAATATACACATGTGTGCACACACACCACATACCCACCTGTTGTAACCCACTTGGCTTTCGGTTAACGTGTTCAAACCCTGTGTTGAAGCTTAGGCAGAGTCTTCATTTCCCTATCTCTACCAGAACCTGTGTTTCGGAACCTGTGTGCTCTTAAAATGTGAATCATGTCAGTCAAAAGATGACAATGTAATCTTATCCTGGGTGTGAATCCAGTCCATCCTCCCATCATTAAGAAGGGCCCGTTTTTATTATAAAAACATTTCTCTGACATTGGTGCTGGAGCAGGGGGAACAAAGACAAGGAAATCTCTGGTAACAGAAACCCCCAGCAGTGCTTATATTAGGCTGTGGGGTGCATTTCTGTGCTTATATAATATGGTGGTTGAATTGATACCATGGGGGTACTCAGCACTTGAAAATAATTCACAAAGTAAGCTTGGGAAATCTGATGTGGGAATTCTAGAAAATCGAACCGCATCTTTTTCTGGCTCTTTGCTTTTACTGTGAGGGTTTGATCATAATTTTTCTAACTGTAAGAAATTAATTGGATATATTTCTCAATGACTAAAAAAAACTAAATAAGCAGAAATCAGTGATTTGTATTAATCTCAAACCTAATTTGCTTTAATGCGATTACTCCAGATACACGAGTCACAAGTTGACTCAAACTTATTGTTTCATTGCTTTCTGGCAAAAGTCTGCATCTTATAAACCTTGGCTATGGTCACCCTCCTGTTTCTGAACCCAATTTTCTAAAACAAAGTATATTCTGCATTTAAGACCAGAGCTATTTACTTTCTCCTGAGAAAGCAGAGTTAGGAAAGCACTGTTTTCATTTACAAAAGAAAACATTTGTGAACTGGTCTATGAATATATGACTATATAATCAATCACCCAAACCAGTGTGCTTGTGAAACTGAATAGGAGTGTTGTCAATAGTATACTCAAACAATAGGCTTAAGCCAATGGCCCCAGTCAAATGGGGACATAAGGCCACCACACTTGTGTGAAAATACTTTGATTGTATACTGTCCATGAGTATATAACTAGGGTTTGTTTTCCTAGGCCATGAGTTTTGCAACGAAAACCACAGTAGAAGTCTTCCAATATTATTGCCTACTTTGAATCCAAATTGGTTTGATTAAAATTCGATTTGATTAAAATTTCTAGTCAGAAAGCTTTATTTGAAAAAAATAATTATGAAGTGATTATTTTTAACAACGATTTAATAATGCTTTTTAACACCTAGCATGAGCCAGGCACCTGTGCTAGATGGTAGGATGTGACTGTGTGCCAAATAGATCCTGTCCGACCTTGCATGGAGTTATAGTCCAGTGGAGGATGGAGATGAATAAAAGGACCATTTCAGTATTTTGTGATGAGGCAAGAAAGGATGTAATGGGAATATAAATAGATGTGTGAGTGATCCCCAAACTGAGAACTGAAGAATGCATGGAAGAGATAAGCAAGAGTTCTGTGTTGAGGGAAGAGCAAGTTCAAAGATCTAGAGACAAGAGAGAGCTTGGCACCTTCAAGGCTTTGTAAGTGGGTCATTCTTCCTGGAATGCACAGCCCTGGGTAGGGAGTGGTCTGGCAATAAGTCTGGGGGAGTAGGCCCCAATTTCAAAAGGCCTTAAAAACTGTGATAAGGAATTTTGACTTTACACTTAGGGAAAGGGGGAACCACTGAATTGCTTTAGAGGCCATAGCAAGTGCTTTAGAGAAAGACCTCCCCGTCTACATATGAAGAATGGATTATGGGTCTGGGGAGGGGGGCACAGGAAGACAATAAGAAGAAAATGGCCAAGGTCTAGAAGAGGGCAGTGACAGTGAGGGAGAGCTATTTCAGAGGTAGAATCAGTAGGACTTATTAATGGTTTTGATGTGGGAACAGAAGGTGGGCAGGGAATTAAGGATTTTCTTATGGCTTGAACTGTGTTCCCCCAATATCCATATGTTGAAACCCTAACTCCTCGTGTTCTTATAAGAAGGTGACACCTGGACAGTCATCTACAGCCAAGGGCAGAGGCTGGGAACAGATCCTTCACAGCCCCAGAAGCAGCCAGCCCTGCTGGTGCCTTGATACTGGAGTTCAACCCTCCAACACTGTGAACAAAAACATTTTCTTTTATAAGCCACCTATTTTTGTGGTACTTTGTTAAGGCAGTCCTAGCAAACTAATACAAATGGCTACTCAGGTTTTAAGCTTGAACACATGCAGTTTTAAGTAGGATCGAATGAGCAGAAGTGCATTGAGGGGGACGGTGATTACTCAGCTTGGTGGGGTAGATTGAGGTACTTGTTTAATCTCTGAGTCAGGAGGTCCGACTGGCAGTTGGGCCGTCAGGGCTCAGGAGAGACAACTGCGCTGGCACTCCAGGTCCAGATCATTGCATGTAGACAGGAAGTGACACCCGGGGAGGGGACCCTGGGAAGAGTGGGCAGGATGAGAGATGAATTGAAAGAGCCCTACAATTACTTTGGTACTAGACACTGTCTTCACATGTCAAATAGATGAAATAGGCTCTCTTATGTGTTGTTTTAGAATATTTACTTGTAGGAATTAGCAAGAAAGTAGTATGGAGCAAGGTCAAGACGTCAAACAGAGTGGCAGGTCACCTGGGGGGCCAGCCTTGGCTACCTTTTGAGATAAGCTATTACCTCTTTGAGACAGTCCCAGGACAGATTCAGAGATTCTGACTCACACTCACAAAGCTTACCGAAGGTAATATCTAGAACACAAGTACCAAATTATGAATTTATAATAAGAAATAGAACTGGTAAGTGGAACCAGCCTCTTCTATCACTTACAAAAGAGCTACAGAAAGAAACGGATGATCAGAAGTTTGTTTGGTGCACAGAAAACCAGAACGAGGGGGCAAGTTTAATGATATGAGTTGGTAATGAGATCAGGCTCCAATAGCTGAGGTGGTGCTCCCCATGGTTGAGGGATGATTGCCAAGTGGACTGTATGTCCATCTGTCCCCATCAGCTGGCAGCCGTCTGCCCTGGATGCTGCCAATTTCCCTCTCTATGACTTCCCTTGCTTCCACAGATGACCCACTCTGTCTAACGAAGACATGGTTTGTCTTTGGAATATTAGTGTCTTCAATTAGATTAAGGGCTTGTCTTGTTGCCCTGGGACCTGTTCACCTCCTTTGAAATAATACTGTATTTCTCTGCTTTAATCCATTATGTGTTGATTTTAAAGTTTAATTTCCCTCATTCCACGTTCTTGGCCATGAAGTGGGAAAGGCGGGGCGGGGGGGGAGATAACTCACTGTAGCTCTTATTTCAATTTCTTAAATAGGTATAAATATAATATTTTCAAAAATAATTTTGTTAGTAATTATTTCAGGCTAAGTGTTTTTCAGCAAATTTTAAAAGCTGTTTTGTAAAATATTATTAACTTACTCTCATCTAGTTAATATTCACCCTTTCACACTTCTGGCTGATTCTAATGACAATGCCAATTTTCTTTGGAGTCAGGTGGCTCTATTACTCAGGGGACATTTTGCTTTTAGGGCTTTTTATAATTCAGATGACAGGGTATCAGAATGGGAAAGGCAGTGTACATTTATTTAAGGTGTGAGACCTCTTGAATATTTTCCTTTTACTTTGAGTAGGTGAATAATAGAGTCCTCAGGGGCTGCTCTCCATCACCCACCAAGTTGGACTAACCAATAAAGTTGACAAAACATCAGGTCTCTCTCTCCACAGCTTCAGGCCAGCAAAATTAAATTAATCAAGTGTCTCCTCTTAACACAATCTGTCATAAAAGTCATCAGCTCTAAGGAGATAAACATGAGTCTCTTTTAAGCTTCCTCTTTCATCTTTCACTGCTTCTGGACAGTGATGGGGGTGTGGCCCTGAGTGGTGATCCAAACAGTTGGGATTTTACCCATGTAGGCTTGCCTGTAAGATGCTGGTACAATAAAGCTCTTTTAAGGAAAAAATATTTCAAAATTTCGTCAAGGGGCAATTTTCACATTGGAAAACAAGTTAAATGTGTTAACTTGTCTTTTAATTGGCGAGACCTCAAATCTTTCTTCCTGGTCTGACTAGGTGTGGAAATGAGGAAGGAAAAACAAAGTGAAATAGACACAGCTCTGCTCTGAAAGGGCCTGTATCTGATGGGGAGACAGACACAGGCCAATAATAGCCACAAGGTGGCAGGGGTTCTAAGAGAGGCCAGGCTGTTGCAGAAGAGTAAGGATAGGCAGGCAAACCCACCTGGAGGATGGCGCAGTTCTGCTGGTGTGCGCAACTCATAAAGGAGCAAGGACCTTGATTGGTAAGACACTCCTCAGGAACAGCTATCTCTGTGGAGTTGGCTTTCTGCACACTTTTGCAGGGGGAAGGGCATGGATTGGAAAGAGAAGGGTTAGTTCTTTCCATTAGAGGAAACAAAGCAATACAGTCCTATTAGTGAGATGGGCGGGACTTCTTCCCTGAGCAGAGTGATGGACAGTGAATATCACCTCAGCACACCAGCTTTTCAAAGAGAGTGAGCTGAGGGAACACAGGGCCAAGCTTCCTGCTGCCAGTGATGAGTTTTAGAGACAAGTCCCCTCAAATCCTCTGAGCTAGCCCTTAGCAGAAATGAGTTAATGGGAGTTATCCATGCTACACCTGTCTCTCAGGTTGCAGAGGAGAGTTCACCCACAGAGGTGGAAGGTGCCAGAGGATCCTCTCCTAGTCACAACTACCTGTGCCCCTAAATTGCATTTGGCTGTTTTAAGCATTTCTCCAAGAACCTCAAAGAAAATGCATCATGGCAATGGCGGTGGAGTCTGTTGCCTTCCAGAAAGGAGCCCCACAGAGATAAGCATGGGTTTAGCCTCCGGCGTAGGTTTGGGGGAAGGAGGAGGGTTCTTGCTCTGCACGGTGAGGGAGCACACAGTCCTGGTACCAATGGAGGGAAGGTGGTATGAGGCAGAGGGGCTATAGTGACCCAGCTGAGCAACTGAGCCTGCTTCCCCCAGCAGTGTAGACCGTGGAGGTCTCGCTCCCAGGGGAAGGGAAAGTCACCAGACCAATGGCTCTTAATGGTTTCTTAATTTCAGAACCCCACTGCAATCACCAATAGCCAGCAGTGCCACCTGAAAGCATAAGGAAACAGTGAATAATATTGACCTTTTCCAAGGATTTTCACTCTAGCCATGTCCTGCACTTACTCATTTCAATGTTGTGGTCTAATTCCGCAGTGGGGAGTGGGCAAGCAGCATAAGTTGATGGGAAGGGGTCACGTGACAAGAATCTTATAATGACTGTCAGCATAAGAAGTAGCTTCTAATTTCCAAGTCTCTGTTGCTACTCTAGATTTAGAACGTCCACTGTTACAGAGGGCTTAGCGTCTCTCCACCCACCTCTCTTTCCCTCTCTCTCCCTCTCTAATCAAATGAGGTTCCCCTGTCTTTTGCTTTCCAAAGGTGATTCTGATTGTCGGGCAACTGGGTCACCGTTATGCACCTTCTTTAGGTGTGCTATGTGGTGGGCACAAACTGAGCTTAGCATTTTGCATGCCAGGAAGCATCTAGCCAAGCTGCACTCACACTGTGTAAAAAGACCTTTTGCTAAGTGAGGCTTACGAGGTTTGTTGAAAATTATTCCCCACTGCTAATGAAGAACCCAAACACACAGGAGTTTCACATGATTTCACAGCTGATTTATATTCACAAAGAGTAATTAGCATCATGTAATTTTCCTTGCCAGATTGATTTTCATTTGAATATCAAAAATTATGTCATTTTAAAATAATTTCATACTTCACTGATGAGCTAAAATTGAGACATTGGACACATACGGCACATGTACGCTTAGGGGCAAGCACATGGTCTTCTCTCTCAGGAAAGCAGGCACAGCGAGGCCCACAGGAGTGATCACCTGTCTTCAAGAGAAGCAACTATCATTTTTAAGCCTGTTTTCTAGAAAAGTAAACCTGGGCCTCACTATGCAATAGCCAGCTACACCCCTTCCAGTAACAGATGACTTCACAAACAAAATGATTGGCATGAAAACTTGACAAATTAAGAAATATAGACAGTGAGAGTTTCCACTAACCTTTTTAAAGGTAATAATTTTAGAGCTACAGCAAACTGACTTGGTGTTGAAGGAAGCTGAGATTTGTCTCCCCAGATCGCGCCATCCGGGGTTGGCCTTGGAATGTCTCAATCAGAGAGCCCATCCTTGGTGCCTGCCCCCACATAATGCTTTGTCCGCCATACCCAACTCCTCAGGCATCCTTCTCTGCAGTTCTCCTCTCTGTGGAAGTAGGCCTCAGTTACCTCCAAAACTCTCTGCATAGCTTCCCTCCCAAAAGTTCTTCCAATGTAGATGGAGCAGTTAGCTCTGACCTACACAGGGCAGGCCCTGAGCCAGGCTCCTACAGTGGTGCTCATCTGGTCAAGAGGGTTTAAGTCCCCCCGTATCAGAAGGGCAGCACCCACACATCAGATCAGCCTTGCCTCTCCCTACCCCATCCTGGAACCAGGGTCAGCTCCTCGCTACCCCTAGGCCTGGGTCTTGCCACCATTGGCTGCATGCTTCCCCTCTTTCCTTTCTTTCTTTTTTTTTCAGGTAATCTTTCCTTGGTCTTCCCTCCCCTCACTCCAGTCAATGTGGCGGGGTTCCTGCTCCCTAATGTCACCACGTGTGCCTGCCTCCATGGCTGTGCCCTGCCTCTGAGCCACGGAAACCCTGTGCAACTCAGCTCACCCCTCTGATTGCTTCCTGTGTGTCAGGGCTGCCAAACTGCCCACTGAGGACCCCCCATCTGGCTGGTCCTGTGTGGAAGGACCTCGGGTTCTGACACTCCCACTTCCTCACTGATTTTGGTGAATTGAAATGTCACTTACTTGCAGAATCACAATGCTTTCAAGCTATGTGTATTTCCTCAAATTTGTGGGGTTTCACCGAGTGTGGCAATGAGACTTTCAAGCTGTTATCACCAACCAAACAGATGCCCCAAAATCAGTTATTGGCAAAAAAGTTTGGAGGTAGAGATGGTTCCATCTGGTCCCCTTTCGGAGCATGAGGGACATGAGTAATTGTGAGTATCACTTCTCTAGAAGTCACATTTGCGTGGTCTCCCCACAGTGGCCTTAAAGGGTTCATGTTAGCAACTGATTTTATTTTTGAGCGGTCTGACTAGCAATATTACTAATATTATCAATAGTGCAAGTAAACTTAAACTGTTTACTGGGATGGGGCTGTAGAAGTGGACCAATTTAAGGCTTGATTTGATGGAATTAATTCACGTTGACCTGATGTTCAGGGCCTCTTTGGATGAGAGTAAGTTGTAGTCGGTCAGTGCTGAACAGTTTTGTCCCATAGAAGGGCAAGAGCAAACGGGTGTGAATCAGTAGAAGGTAAGTTCTAGACTGACAGCAGAGGAGATGGCCTGGCTCAAAAACCAGTCTCTTGCTTCGCAGATAGTCTCTATGATGAGGTTCATGATAGATCTTGTAGAAGTGCCTCTAAGAATTGCCACATTTTCTCTCTTGTCTTGAAATAAGGGGGAAAATACTTTTGTACTCTTGACTATAGGCACTTGAGAGCTTCAGACCAGACTAATATGATTCGTCTTAAAAATTTAAGCCCTGACCCAAACCAAATTTCCACCTCCCTGCAGTCAGGTCTTGTTCCCTGAATGAGCCTGGATTGTGGATGTCCACAGACACCTGCCCACTTTCCCTCAGTACTTCTGAAGTTCTCAGAGCCCCTGTCTGAAGGTATGCCATTTGGCTGAGCTGTGTCTGTTTGTTCCTCAATTCTTGAAAGACAAAACAAAATGGAATAAAAGTGTAGTTATTGGAGACAGGATGACATGGGGTGGCACAACTCATTAAAAGGAGCAAAGGTCTGTAGCATGAAGCTTGGTGGGGTCCCAGGTTGGCCACTGCCTGCCTGACACTGTGACCTCAGATAAATGTCTTGCCATCTCTGAGCCACAGTTTCCTCATTGAATGGGATAATACTATCCTCATAAAACAGAAAGAGTAATATTTACTCAGCAAGGATTGTGGAAGGATTAGAATGTGCTGGCATGTAGTAGGTGTTCAGTAAGTATTTGTGGAACATGGTAGTTTGACTCATTGCAAACACACCAGTCCTGATACAAGTTCCAGGACATTCAGGTCCTCATGGACAGACTGTGCCCTTGAACGTAGGAGAATAGCTACCACCGACAAAGAGCATCCAGATACTCAACGTGCTCGTAGTCACAAAGAGAACTCCCCCAGTGCTCAGACAGTGCAGCGGAAACAGAAACACTGGCTTCTGAGATGTCTCTATTATTCTGTTTCCAGTTCTTTTTCTCACACAGACTGAGCTCTGTATGTCTGCCTTTCTCTTGCTTATTCTTTTTCCTTCTCACCTCCTATTTCCCTAGCCCACTTTCTTACCCTCTTTAACAAGTGAATCCAGAGCTAAAACACATCTTAATCCAGTCCTATGACCTACCACAATTTAGATGCATCACATGAGGAAGCCTGAGATTCTATATACAAAAGAACTCTGTAAACGGTAAGATCTTATACAAGTGTAAACAATTATGATGGTGGTGGGGATCATGTTTGTGTTAAGGTTAACCCAGTAGGTTAATCCTATGGATGGGGACTCTGCAGTTTTGAGTTCTAATCTAGGACAGTTAATGAGCATTTAAACAACTGTGCCTTTTGGGTAGAAGAAATTAGTCCAACAATCAATTAAGTTCTCTGCTGGCGTGACTGAGCATATGGGATGAAGATGCGATCAGCAGGTATAACCTTTAGGAAAATCTTCAACTGTATTTCACATCAATTCAAACAAACCTAATCATCATGGAACTGGGCAATGATTGGATGTGGATAGCAAAGCAAGAGAAAGAGTGAGTAGAGATAAATGATGATGATTTGGGAGGCAATTCTGCTAGCCTTCACAGCACCTTTGTGAGAATTTCCAAAGGTGGCTCTTCCTGCAGGTGGAGAGAACACTGTCCCAGGAGAGGGCCTGGACTGAGATTGGGCTGGATTTCAGTCCAACACCCTTGTGGCCAGGTACTCTCATGCAGGCCACCACCTGTCAACCCTGCTGGGCAGTCCAGAGTGGGAACCACGTGGTCCTCTCAGGATCAAGTACTTGGGGCTATGTATTTCATTTGATATCTTTTAAAGTTGTCTACAGGAGACAGTGCATATTTATTTTGAAAACTTATTCTGCATAGTAAAATGTTTAAACAAAAAAGGTGAATGCATCAGGTATATGACAAAAGGGAGAAAGTAAAAGTAACAGTGGAGTAAATTAGGTAGACTTATTTTCAGGAAGAGATCCAAGCGCATTCCTGTGTCCTCAGCAGCCAGTTGTGTTTGGGGCACATAATAGACACTTAGGAAATGTATGCGAAGTAACTAAAGAAAGGGTGGGACATTAGGAAAAGGGGAAAAATGAAGAAGGATGTTCTGGATACAAAGGATTGAAGGATTTGGCCCTGGTCTCTGGGATTGCCCCATCTCACCAAGGACTAGGGCTCGCTGGTGAATTGGTAGTGGGTACAAGACTAATTATTTGTATTTTCCTTGGAAAACTTGAAGCATCCTCTCCCCATGAACAGAGGTAATTCAAAAACCCACAATTCTATTTTACTTTCGAGCAAACTCAGGTAGTGTCCCTACTTGGAACTGGAAGTGAGATTCTTGTGAGATTTACGTTAAGTGTAAGAAACCAAGGAAAAGCCCTGCAACTGGGGGGTGTTTGGGAAGAGAAGACAGGAAACCAAACTGATTTTGATTATGTTTGAAATCAACTCGATCATGGACAGTCAGGACCAGGTGAATACTTACTCAGCACACCTCAGGACACTAGAGGGAATTTGGGAATAACTACAGTTTGTGTGAAGCTGATGAGGTAAACCCAAGCGCAGAGTCCACGTCCTCAAGCAACAGGGCAAGGCCAGCAGTGTCACCACCAGAAAGCATGGCTGGACTTCTCTTCCCGATGGGGATTGCAATGCAGGCAGACAGGGTTTTCAGAAGGAAAGAAATCAAAGCATTTTTTTCTTCCAAGAAGAGACTGGGATGGCTGCTTAGGATAGTGAGGTTCTCTTGCTAAGGATGCAAGGCAACCAGGAGGAATGGAAGGTAGCAACTGAGGATCCTGTGACTAAATTCTTAAAAAGTATGAAATGGCTAATTTCACAGTCGACTGTCCTTGTCCTTTGGTAAAACTGGTGAATTTAACAACTGCTTGGTTAATACAGACTTTCACTCATCTCTACTAGTCTTTCGGGCTTTCCTCTACAAGCAGTGCCTGTATGCGAAGCTTTCAGCACGAGTGGGAGAAGCAGCCGAACACCTTGACGTAGTATCCTGTGGGCAGTTGTGTTATTCCACTCAATTTTGTTAAATTTGGTTTGGTTTCCACTTAATGCTCTCTTTCCTCTAAAAGAGGGAAAGCAAAGGAAAAGTCTAAAATCACTCGTGTTACTTTTAGTTTATAAAGTTAAAAAATTGTAGTAAAAAACAAAGCCTTTCATTAATGCTTTGGCTAAGATTGGGCATCCTATTATCTTAATAATTATATTCTGGTGCTAAATTAACTTTTGAACAACACCTGCAATTCAAGCAGCAGATGGCAAAGAAACCACATTGCACATCTTGTTTCATGTTTTATGGGTAAGAAATATCAGTCCCTTTCAACCCCAAGCAGTTCAGATTGATGGCTTTAATTATTTCAGGGCCTGGCTTGCTTTTCATGTACATGTACACATGGAATTTAAAGTCACTTCACAGTGCCTGAAATATATTTATTTTCCATGGCTTTTCCACTAATGCCAAGACAATGGCTTCTAGAGTTGATGGCATCTACCTTTTTCCGACCTAACTGGTTTCTGCCATTTAATAGTTCAACTGTTGGCATTTTAAATTTCACATTATCTTATCTTAAATCTAATCTGATTAAGTGACCTAGTTCGTCATGCTGGCTTTAATTCAGCCACTATAATAAACTGCCAAAAAAAAAATGAGGATAATGTGCTTTTTATTACATGCCTTTTAGCTTTACTGGTGTGATTCAGTCTTACAGCTTATGATATTAAAGTGTAAATTAGCAGGGGGCCATTACTTAGATAATTCTTTGTTTACATTTAGGCACAATACAAAGGAGATTTTTAAAAACCACAATTGGCTGTTTGGTTTCCTCCTTTTCTGTTGTTTCCAGAATACCACATTTTGGTTCTGTCTGTGTGGTACAATGATGGTGGGTTTCTATGGACATGGGGAACACGTCACATACAAGGTTATCTGTGGACAGTGGAACTCTGAACATCAAAATTAGTAAGTATTGATTGAGAATCTAGAGAGACCCTGCCTGCAAGAAACACAGTGTTAGAGAATGTGATAGAAACAGATATGTGAAAACAATAATGCTGTGCAAGACAATGTGCCTTAAGGACCAAGTTACAAATGTTCTGAGTTCAGAAGAGACAGGGTATAGAATTGGAGAGCTAGGAGGAACTTCAGACTCATCGAGTCTCACTTCCTTATTTTCTGGAGAAAAAACCAGAGGTCTAGAAAGGTTGAAAGATTTGTGTAGGGTGAGTCAGCTCATGTGCAGCTCAGTCAAAGCCAGATCCAATGTCCACTGACTTCCAGCCCAGAACTTTAGGTCCCATCTCCTCCTCCAGGTGGGAAGTGAGGGAAGACTTCATAGCTGCCATGAGATTTGAGTTTGAGGGCTCACATTCAGGGCTTCCAGGTACAGTTGTGAGGTTGGGCATTGTGCATCTCAGGTGCCCTTCCAGGGACTCTGATGACCACCTCCCAGAGGGGAAGACATTCTCACAAAGCGTGGGATTCATACGTGTAGAGAAGGTGAAATGCTGGTGTGCTGAGATGCACTCACTGCCTCTGGCTCTGCTGCTCCCCGGCCTGTGTTTCTGTTTGAGTGGACCACCTTAGCCCAGCAGCCCTGAGGGATAATCTAGCCAAATCCACATTACATCACTTCTTGGACTGGTCACTTCAGAAATCCTTGGCAATGCTAAAAGCTTGACTAGGACTTAAATACTGGCTCCCCTGCTTACTGTCAGTGTGATCTTGGGTAAGTTACTTAACCACTCTGAATTCAAAGATAATAATTGTGCCTACTTCACAGGGTAGTTGTGAAAATTAAATGAGATCATGCTTATAAAGCAATTACCAGAGCACCAGGTCTATGGTAAGTATCTTAGTCCATTCCAGCTGCTATAACAAAAAATATCATAGACTGGGTGGCTTAAACGACCAACATTTATTTCTCATGGTTCTAGAGCCTGGAAGTCCAAGATCAAGGCACCAGTGAATTCAGTGTCTGGTTCATAGACAGCTGTCCTCTCCCTGGGTGCTGACATGGCTGAAGGGAGGAGGGAGCTCTCTGGATCTCTTTTATAAGGGCACCAATGCCATTCATGAGGGTCCCACCCTCAACACCTAGTCACCTCCCCCAAAGGTCCTACCTACCAAAACCATCACCTTGAGGACTAGATGCCAACACATGAATCGGGGGTTAGGAGAAGGCGCAAACATTCTGTCTATAGCAGTAAATGTGAAACACATGTTTAATCTTTTAATTAGAGTTGTGGTCCACCCCAGATTTTTGAACGTAGTCTTTGGTTTGTCTGAGCAATCCCTTTGAGGCCTCAGGGGGAATCTCCACTTTTTTCTTCATGGCAACAAAGTTAAAGGTACATACCTGGGCCACTGTGAAAAGTGTATTCACGAGCAAAGCTCTCCTGGCATCTCTCCCTCAGTGCCCATAAAACACGGTGCCATTCAAGCAAATATCATTAAGTCAGTTTCAGTTTTCAAATTTTAAATACCTTCTCTGAAAACAGCTCACCATGTTACTTACAAGAAGCATCTACCACACAATTACCCAGTCGTTCTCCTGCTCTTCTGCTCTGATTTTGAGGCATTTTCATATGCTTGAAGGATATATATATATTTCTTTTCCTGGTCCCAGTCTAGAGAAGAAGAGCTGGCTGAGCTTGTGGCTGGCAGTGCAAAGACTAAATGATTTCCAGTATCAGAAGTGCAGATCTGTTCTTCCATTAAGGGGGAAACAAGATCACTGGATGCTGGGAACTCAGAGCTGACATCTGATATGCCTGCTTCTTCTCTGATAAGGTGGTGAGCATGGGGGGCACTTAGGTGAAGCTGGGACGACAGCTGGAACAGCTCCACCGCTCACTAGAAGCCGGAGATCTAAAGAGGCAAAGGGTCGTGATGTGCTGTCTCTTATAATTAATATTCTCCCAAAGGCTTTCTTCCCAGGGCTGCCCATACAAAGGCCTCAGTGCCTCTGAATTATGGTGCTGATGCTGCTGAGCAGCCCTTGTTAGGTGAGGTCCCATAGGGAAGGCAAGGGATGGCCATGCAGGGAAGGGCTGTCCTCTTTCTCCTCCTGGGGGAGGAGGGACAATTTGGAGCTATCCTGGGGCACTTCTTCAGCCCCAAAAGAGACTTATTGTCTGAAAGCATCAAAGGGAATGTCTGTTCATACTCTAGGCATCATTTTGGAGCTTGATTCTGCCTCATTATCCCACTTAGGTTTCCACTAAAGAGAGATGAGGAAAATCCTGTGGCCCATTTCCCTGTGCTGAGGCATCCCTGAGATAGAGTTGGGGCTTTTAAGCATTTCAAATTTAAATATCTCTCCTGGCAACCTGTCTATAGCTTCCAGTTGGAAATTGGATTATAATGTGTTGTAATGTCTGACAGTTTTTCAAGTCACTTAATTTGACTCATTCTTGTGATTCGTACTTAAATATTAGATCCCAGCTCCAAACACTTTGTGGTCTTGGAATCACTGAAATTCATAATCCAGCCTGGCCCATAGCAGACACTCAATTGTCATTTTCTCTCTTGGAGACTGTGGGTAAAGCTGCAGGGGAGTCCACAGTAAGTAAAATACAGTCTTTGTCCCCTAAAGGTCTTATCATGGCAGTGGGGGCTGGGGGGGGTGGGGTGGGGGGGAGGGGAGGGTTTAAGAGAAGCAGTAAGTGGCCCTTTACAAACGATGTACATACTTTGGTCTGATTCCTACTGTGGCTCTTTAGAAATAGTTATGGATCTCCATTTGCTTGTCTGTGAAATAGAGATTGATCTCTTAAGGGGCTCTTGTAATAACACAGTAATTAAAAGCAGAGGCCCCAAACCAGACTGTGTGAGTTCAAATCCTGGATCTGCCACTCAGATCTGGCTGATCTAAGTACAGTTCTGGGACCATGAGCAAGTTCCCTAACTTCACCAACCTTCGTGTTCTCACCTGTGCAGAGAGGTTTATGATGGTACCCACATCAGGGTTGTTAGAAGGATTAAATGACCAAAGTCCTTAGAATAGATTTGGCACGACCTCAGCTCTCGATAAAAATTAGCTATTGATATCATTCATATTCTCAAACACCACAAGTTAATTTATTTCAGTAGCACTGATGAAACAGGGACGTGTGTCTGAACCAGGAATCCGTTTCATGGAAGCTAAAAATCGAGTTTTCTCTTTGCTCTACAGTGACGCTTCCTGAAAGTATGATCAGCTGCGGTATCGGCGCCATGTGAGCGCTGTGCTTTAAAGGTGTGCAGGCCTTCTTAGGGGCTGGAGCTCTGACTTCACCATCTGTGTTTTTCTCTCATCTATCATACAGGCTGGCGGGTAGCAGTTGCTCAGTAAAAGGTAGTTCAGGGCAATACTGTTGACTGTGAGCACATACAAGCAGGCAGGACGTCCCATGACATGGTCAAGGATCTTAGTCCAGGGTGTCTGGAGAAGGGGTTGTATTAGTTTGCCAGGGCTGTAACAAATTGCCATAAACTTGGTGGCTTAAAACAATAGAAATTTGTGATGTCACAGTTCTGGAGGCCCAAGGTGTGAAACCACAGGGGTGAAAGAACTTTTTCCTCTACCCACTTAGGTGGAGTGCCTGGGGCCCTGAAAATTAAATTGAGGAAAGAGAGATTAACAGCCAAGCTGCTCCTCCAGATTTTGAAGCACCAGCATGGCTATAGGGCCAGTCCATCCCTCCTCTCCACCCTTCCTACCAGTCTGCATGTGGGTTCTTCTGCATATCCTTAGTTCTGGGACCTCTGTTCAGGGAAACTGTGGGCGATTCTCAGTGATGGCTGTTCTTTAGTTGTGATTTTGAGGTGGTCATGGGGGGAGGGGAGCACAGAGTTTACCTATTCTACCATCTGACCAGAATCCCACTGTGAATGATTTTAAAACCATTGACTGGTCTAAATGAAATTACTTCCCAGAAATATTGGACCATTTTGCATTACTATCAGTGGGGCACAAGCCTCCAGTGTTGTTTGCAATTAAAAAATATATTCTTTCTCCTTTTAAAGCTTGTGTTTTGAAATTGCTTTTTAATATGAAACATTTGAGCTCACAAATAAGAGATAGTGAAAACAAATGAGGATTAAAATGGGCAATGAAGCATAAAATAGATGAATACCTATTAAAATTCAAAACCTAGGCCTCTGGTGTGGAAAAGACAGCTGTAATAATGTAAAAGAAAACCTATAGGTGGTGGATTCTTCTTTATTTTTTTCTTCCAATTTAAGTGCTGGCTGGTTGTTAATTTGTTGCCAGGACGGGAGGAAGAAATGTGAACTTTCACGTAGAGAAGGTTATGAGAACCTTGCATGTCTGTGTATTTATATGGGGGTCTGTTGGGTTATTCTGAATACTTAACTTTGAAAATAATAAAACAACCGATCACTTGCCGGGCAGTAGCTGGACACACTGCAAGTCAAACAGAGGGCAGACTGGGGCACTGGCATGACGGGTGGCCCCTGGCAAACCCAGCTCTTTTCTGTCTGAACCGTTCCCTCTGGAATACGCTGTGAGTCGTGGGAAGAAATAAGAGTTTCAGGAAATGACAGGTTGTGGGATTAGTCACTGTTCTTGTTTAATAATTGCACAGCAGCAGACCCCAACGGTTCAGACCAGACCAGACACAAAACCTCCTGTCCGGCTGGGAACCAAGTGGGTGGCTTGGCCAATTCAAATAGTCTCTATTTACCCTTGTCCTATTTATCCTTGGTTTCCAAAATTTTTGTTGCATTTCAGTAACTGGAAGTGTGAACTCCTTCTACTGCTGGGCATTAGCTGGTGCTTGAGCCAGGAGGTAGGCCCTTTCCGGGGTGAGAGGGCCTCATAGGCATCATGTCCAGGGCAGAGTAAGTTTATGGATTAGCCTTTCCACTGGCTTGGACAAAGCATCTGCACAACTGCACACTTACCGTGGTGAGCAGGGTGATTGGAATTGGCCCACATGATTATGGAGGCTGAGGAGTCCCACAGTCCGTTATTTGCAAACCGGAGACCTGGGAAATCAGGCAATGTAACTCAGTCCAAGTCTGAAGGCCTAAGAACCAGGGGAGCTAATGGTGTAATTCCTAGTCCAAGAGCAAGAAAAGTAAAGATGTCATGTCCCAGCTCAATCAATGAGGCACGAGAAAAAGAGTGAATTCACCCTTCTTTCACCTTTGTTTTCTGTGGACTTGATGGACTGGATCATGCCTACCTACCCTGGGGAGGGAAATCTACTCTACGGAGTCTACCAATTCACCTGCTAACCTCACCTGACACACCCAGCAGTAACATTTAACCTGGGCACCCATGGCCCAGTCAGGACGACACACAAAATTAACCGTGATGGTGATCTCAGGAGGCTAATTTAGACAGTAAGAAGAGAAGTCTCCTTTTGTTTCCAGTGAAGCAGAGGCCTCATAGCCTGCAAGACTGAACACAATTTCTAAATAACCCAAGCTGCCTTGTCCCTGGGGAACTCCTAACATCTGAGTTCACATTTGAAGTAATATCAGGAGCTCAACCAGGAAGCAAGGAAGGCAGACTCTCAGAGTGCCAGGGAGTTGATAGGAATACACAGTCAGCTGCATACTAGGAGCAGAGTTCCATAATCCTTTCATTGCCTCCAGAACTTTCTACTACATCTACAATTGCCTTGAAGTTCAGCTTGTGCAAATGAGCAATTGAATTTTTGATTTTATTTTATTCTAATGAATTTTAATTTAAACGGTCACCTGTGGCTCTTGGCTGCTACTCTAGGTAGCACAGAGGTTACAAGCAATAAAAAGCTGTTTAGTTTTATGGATAGCAATGTTGAAAGCCCAAATCCTATTTTAGACAAACGTTTGATTTATACAAAGAAGTGTTGTAACCATTTGCTAAAGGACGAGTGAGCAGAGCTCTGGTAAACAGAGACACAGAGCTGAGGGTGGAGAGACTGAGCCTGTGTCCCTCTCTGCGCTTTGGGAGAGCGTTTCTTCCTTTCCTTCCTGGTTAGACTGGTTATTTTGGTGGTTCAAAGCTTTCGTGTTCAATGGGCTTATTTTTCACACAGCTGGCTTATTATCTCAGGCAGGAGAGCTCCCTGCTTAATCTTCTCGATTTCTCCCTGCTTGTTCCAGCTGCACAGATGTGAGTGTGACACTGTCATCTTTCTCTCCAGGCGCTGATCAAGTGTGACGGTTTCTATGATGTGCCCACACAGAAAACTAAACAAAACACAACTTAATGGAGAAAAAAGGGGGCCCCACAAAAGGAATCTAACAGCCCAAGTGTTGCCTATCTTTCGCATTTCTTGGTGAAGTGGGTGCTGGTCGACTCACTTCACAGTTGTGAGGGAAAAAAGATGCAACCCGGGCTGTAGCAGCTCACTCTGTGCGAGATCATTTACTGAGTCTGTTGTGAGTTTCTGCTCTTACCTAAAGCCTCATCATCCTAATTAATAGTTATTTATGGATGATATAGTGATATCTTTAAGCAAGTCAGTCTTTCTTCTTTTCAGTACTTTTCAAACAAAGGCACCCGGTTAAGTGAGAAAGTTGACTACTCAAAGGAAAACTCTGGCTTTCCCACTGCCTACAAGAGACCCCTTTCATCCACTTCTGCTACCAGTTAATGCAAAAACAAAATAAAGGGAAAATTGCAAAGATTTCTAATATGATGGAACAGAGCCAAATGACAAGATGACAAACAAGGCAAGTGATATCTGTGGGAAGCACTTACTGATTCAATACCCAAGTAATTAAAGACTATAGGAAAATAGAAGTAAATATAGAAGAGTTAATACCTGTTATGTTCACGACAGAGAGACAAAAGCCACTTGGCATTGTTATTGTGTATTAACTAACATCGTCGCTGACTTTCCAGGATCTAGATACTGTCTAGAATCTAATGTTATCTAAGCCAGATGTTTATTGGATGGCCCCTACTGTGCATGTGACTTTGTAGAAACATTCTCCATTAACTATAGAAAGATGACTTGTGAAATAATTAGGCTCATTTTAGGAGGGCCTGTCCCTACCAAATTTTGAGATGGAAAATGAGAAAATAATGATATCAGTGATCAATTTCTTCACTTCAGTTTCTTCACTTCAATTCTCTTCATTCCAGAGCCCCTTCCCTGTGCCCGCCCCATTCAAGAGGCATCACTACCTCCTGCTTCCTGACCAATGCCGGGCTTAGGCACAGACAGGAAGGCTTCTCCCTGGTTGCGTACTACTGCCCACCACTGCCTTGTACGGCACTGACTTGGTTTCCAAAATCCAATGGTTCTATGTGGTTTTCAACAACACAAAGGTCCTCCTACTCAGAATGGTCTGTGTGAGGTATCAGGAAGCAGCCCTGTTGTGATAAAGCCACGTGCCATCTGTGTGGAGAGAATCACAGCTGGGGGAATCACTGACCAGGGGAAACCCAGATTCTTGCTTCTCAGAGTGGGGAGTCTTGCAGGTGTCTTTGGGAACAGCTGAAGGGACGAGCAGCAGCTTCCAGGGTTTGGTGAGGAGCTTCTCTTCACCCAGACCACACTCTTTGCTGAGGGTTATGCCAAATAAATTATGTGGTAGCAGAAACTAAGGGGAATTGAAGGGAAACCTAGTTAACTGCTCTAATGTTGCACCCCTGCACCACCATCCTGCCGATAAGCATGGTCAGTCTCTTTTTTTAGAGGGTGGAGGGAGTCTCTATGTTTTTCTGTCTAAAATAGTATCTTTTCTTCACATCAGGGTAAGAAAAAAAGGATTAAAAATTAAGATTCAAATGAATTGTAGTGAGATAGGGAAAAATTAAAAGAAAGAAGAATACAGAAATGTTTAAAGTAAAAAAAATTGTGAAAAAGCGGCAGAGATGGACAAATACTGCATGGTGTAACTTGTCTGTGGCCTTTTTTTAAAAGCCAAATTCATAAAGACAGAGAGTAGAAGAGCCATTGCTATGGGTTGCGGGGTGAAATAAGGAGAGGTTAGTAAAAGGGTACAAATTTTCAGTTGTAAGATGAGTAAGGTCTGAGAATCTAATGGATAACATGGTGACTAGGGGTTGATTATACTGCCTGATAGAAATTTGCTAAGAATATAACTTAAATGTTGTCACAAGAAATTAATTAATTAAAATAAGAAAATTAAAAATTTAATGCGTAGAGGGTAAGTGAAATAAATGAGCATTAAAATGATAGCTAACAAACGAGATGAAAATTTTAAAAATGAAGCTTAACCTGAGAATAACAGCAACAAATAAACTTTAAAATAAAACTTGACAAGTGGAGTTTAAACTCTTTTTTTTTTTTTTGGCCCTGACCAGTGTGACTCAGTCGGTTGGGCATAGTCCTGAAAAGACACCAATTGGTTTGACCCCCAGTCAGGACACACGCCTGGGTTTCCGTGTCGGGGGTGGGGGTGGGGTACAAACAAGAGAAAACTGATCGATGTTTCTCCCTCCCTCCTAAAAATGAATTAAACAAAGTTTTTTAAAACTCTTTTTCAGATGAGAGAGAAATTAATTTTAAGTTAATTTTAAGAGAAGAAAACAACAGGAAAGAGAAGATAAAAACAAAGAGCTTAAATGTAACGGAAAATAAGAGCTTCCATTCATTAAGCATTCAGAGGGTGAATGACAGGCACTGTGCTGAGTCCTTTGAATGTATTGTTTCATTTAATCTCACAGCCTCATGAGACAAGGACTGCTAAGTCCCCATATTTCATAGATTGGGAGACTGAAACCTAAGAGTATTCTCACAGCTCATAAAATTATGGAGTTAGAAATTAAATTCAGCCAGACCTAGCTAGACACAGAGCCCAAGTTTTGAGGAGCCGTAGAAAGAGGGAAAAACAAATTAATCAGTAAGTATAATGTAATGAGATACTGACGAATGCTGAATTACTGACCATTGTGATGAGATAAAATTAGGGCAAAATCAGAAAAGAGGATAAGGGAGAAAAGGGAGGAAACAAAAGTACGAAAATCAAGGATCTGGGAAAACAATAAAGTCCCCTGTGAAACTGGCTTGCTCCCCTGGTCCGCACCTTCCCTGTCGAACAGTCCCCTGTTCACTCAGAGCCTGGGGCGTCTCCTCCGCAGTTTGCCTTAAGCTTACTGAGATGACCTGGGCCCTTCCCTAGGCCTTGCCTTTATCTTGCCTGAAAAAGAGGCCTTCCAAAGCAGCCTTGGCCCATCAGAGGCCCTGCACGGGCTGCCTGGTTTGACTTCTGCATGTCCCACAGCCTCATAACAATTGCATGGCCCTTGCCACAACATCCCAGGCCTCACCAGCTCGTAGGTCCAAATGAGGCCATCTAACCTGAATACCTTCATCTCCCTTACCCTGAGACTCTATGCTCATACAAGAAATCCAGTCCTCGCAGAGATTTTCTCTGGGAATTTAAAAGAAAAGACCTTCTGTGTCCAAGCAGTCCCTCCTCTCTGATATCTGTTGCTTCGAGCTGTGTCCCCATCTCAACTCTTAGGCTTTGGGAATGCATTTTCAAAGTCTGGGAATCCCCAGAAACTATTCAGGCAGATTTCCTAATAGGATGTACTTTGCTGGGCCGAAGGCGAGTGTTGAGAAGCACCCAAAATGGCATGGCCCACCTTGTAGGCTCTGCCTCACCGAAGAGCAGGGTCTGCAGGGAATAGGTCTGAGCCGGCCTGACACGTGGTGGGTGCTGGATAAGAAGGACTTTTCTTTCTCTTTGGAATACTTAGGGGTATTAGACTCTCAAGGCTTACATATACGATATGCTCATTTTCTAGGGTTAATAAGCTATAGACACTCAGGCATTAGCAGGAAGTTGGCATTTTAGTCACCAATGTTTACATGTATGTTTGCATGTGTCACAAATAACTTCAGAGCAGTATAATGGTATACAGTGATGCTGCTGCTGCTGATAAGCCTTGTCATAACTAGAGTAACTACATATCCTATTTGCCCTGAATAATTTTGGCTTTTGTCTTTTCCTCCAACATTATTGTAGTGTGTCTCCTTTCACCCTTAAAAGCTATCATAATAAAACCAAACCAAAACAAACAAGCAAACCAAAACAAAAAAACCACCACAGCCATGACACAATAAGAAGTTCCAGTTTGTCAACTGGATAAAATATGAGATTCCTTAATTGTAAGGTTAAGGAATTGAGCAAGTGAACTTCTGGGTTGAGCTATTGGTCACAGCCTTGCTGTAGCGCCACCTGGTGGCAGCTTTCTGAGCCAACTTGAGTATCCATAGGGACAATTCCGGGCGTTGTCATTTACTGGCTGAGACTTTAGGGACAGCAGTCACCATTGTGAGATTCTCCCAGTTAGCGGGTTTCCAGTTCATGGAGATCAGGCTGACAAACTAGCAGGATTGAATGGACATGTCCTGTGCAGGGTTGTCGGTCTTCTCCTGACTGGTCTTAACCTCCGTTCGACATCATTCCCTCCTCAAGTTAGGAACTTTGTCCCCCCTATTTAGAGAATTAGGGTTGGACACAGAGGGTGGGGGCAAATTGTCTATCATTTTCTATTGAGTTCAATATTAGAATTCAAGTTTTGCAGTCAGCATTGGTAATCACAATAATAGTTAACATTTACTGAGAGATTCCTATGGGCCAGCACTTAAGAAGGCATTACTAATCAAATACGAAATAAACATAAGTGGAGCTACCCCCCACAGTGAGGTCAACATTTCTCCATAACTATGCCTTATGCAGGAAATATTATTTTGGCTTGTGCTTGAATTTTTTCTTTTATAAAAATAGAATCTTCAGAATTTGATTTAAATTGAATTTTAGCCTTCAATTTGAATTTTTGATGTTTTCCATGTACCCCAAAAGGCATTTGATAATAGGTGCATTTTAGTGTTTTACAACCTTTCTGGAGCTTCTGGAGCTTGAGCTGTCGGGTCCATGGCTGAAGGTCAGCCTGTTGAGAGACTCTGTGATCAGTCCTTGGAGGATGGACCAGGTTTGAGTAGATCGAGGTTTTAGTTTCATCGTTGGTCCCCCTCAGCCCCAGATAGTCCAGGTTTGTACTAATGAGATTCCTGCCACACATCCTTGTGATTGTGCAGGTGTCTCTGTGTGTGTGTGGTTTGTAGTTGTGCCGGGAGCATTTTAACATGGAAATCAGAATATGTTTTTGCAGTTCCTGGCCATTTTAACTGGCTTCCTTTCCCTGGGAAAATCTTTGTTGAATCTCTGATTCTGCTGATCTTTTGCAAAAACCTAATAAAGAGACACAATAGCTGGTTTCTGGATATACTGAATGAAAATTTTCAGTGTTGTGAAGTAAGAAACACTTAGTTTGATTCTTAGTTTGTATATGTTCCGTGTGGGCACAAGAAACAATGACAGAGAATACAATGGCTACCTTCCTTTGTGTAACCTCCAGTGGGCTGTACGCATGCCAAAGGCTTTGATGGATCCAGCCTGAGGAGTTGCTACTATGAATGTCATAATGGGATACACTCTTAGAAAAGGAGATGGTTTCACGCTGGTCTTTTCGGTTATGAATATTACCGCCTCGTTCCTGGCAATCATGTAAGAAATTAATTGGATCCAGCTTGACTCCTCCTGTAACAGGGGACACCTGGAGATCTTGCCGCAAGAAGAGTCAGACTTGATGATGTTCAATACATGAGCAAGTTTATTTATTATCTGAGGAGAGAATGGAATAAATGGGAAACCTTAGGGAAATAATTTTTACAGATAGTTTTCAGTTTATAACTGCAGCCCTGAGTCTCTCTGCCATTTCCTGATGGCAACTGATTTCTTATGCAATAAAGCACAGGAGAGATGGTTTATTTTTGTGAGAAAGATTTACTAGCTCATGCAGATACACTTCTCTTTCAGGTATGTTTTTCTTTCAAAATTTCACTGAAATCCTGGGCCAGATTTTGGAGATATGGTTTCCAGTTCTTGCTCCATTTCTAATTTACTGTATTATAATAGGCAATATCCTCAACCCCTCTGGGCGTTTCCAGTCAGGCAAAAATATGAATTAGGACATCTAGCTTACATAAAAAGAAATGTCAAGGGAATAGGGTAGATTATTTTTGATGTTATGGAAGAAAGAAATAACAGATACTGCTAATAATAATTCTCATTATTCTATTTATATCTACCTTAAGGATAAGATTTGCCATTTAATTTTTAAGGAAAATGAGAGAGCAAAGAGATATTATTTACTGCCTTATGCGAAGTAGGGGCTTTCCTCTCCCAAACCAGGGCACGCATCACAATGTCCGTCTAACAGCATCTTCAAAGTCAGGTACGGCACTCTTCAGGTGACATTTAAAATGTAAACCTTGGGCTGGCCAAAAAGTCCGTTATGCTTTTTCTGTAAGATGGCTCTAGTAGAGCTCAGTTGTCTTTAACCTCATGCAAAGCAATTTTGTTAGATTTTATTATGACAGCTGTCATATCAGTGCCTATTTTTTAAAAAACATCAAAATTGGTGAATTTTTGTGTAGCCATTTTAATATTGAAGATAGGAGAAGATACACAACATTTTTGGTGTATTGTGCTTTATTATTTCAAGAAAGGTAACAACACAACTGAAATGCAAAAAAAGATTTGCGCTGTGTATGGAGAAGGTGCTGTGACTGATTGAACATGTCAAAGTGGTTTGTGAAGTCTCCTGGTGCTATTGATATTTTGGCCAAATAATTCTTTGCCGTGGGACTGTCTTATGTGTTGGAAGATGATGAGTAGCACCCCAGGCCTCTACTCACTCAAGGCCAATAGCGGGAGATAGCTGACATACTCAAAATGTCCAAATCAATAAAATTATTGATGAAAATGAAAAATGTGTCTTCTATTTCATGGAAAAATACTAAGTGGACTTTTTGGCCAACCCAATAGAACAATAGTTTTGACAACAAAAGAAAAGCTTTTGTGTTTTCTTTAAGGAGATGAGTGAGAAGGGATCATGAAATATGAGATAGCATACATTTCACTGTCTCCACATCTCAGAAATGTAAAGTTGCTAATGGTAAGAACATCATGTTTTTCACCACCACCCGACAGTGCCCAGCCTAGTGCTGTGAGAACAGGGGTCTGGCCGTGGTTGAGGAGTGAGTGAAGGTGTGGTGGGTGAGTTAACGAAGAACAAGTGAGTGTTCTGGCATCGGCTCAGTGGCTCGTTGTTTAACTTTTTTTGTTTTGTTGTTGCTTAATGTCACAGAAGTTCATTGTAGAAAATTTGGAAAATAAAGAAAAGTATAAAAATGAAAATAATCACAGAGGATTTCATTGTAAATATTTTAGCACGTTTCCCTCTGTTTTTCAGACACATGTGCATGTAGACATGTGTATACACATGCACACATGCATGTCTATGTAAGTCCATAACATCAGTTTTATAACTTGACACCATGATATAAATATACTTGCAATTAACCCTTTCTCCATTTAATACTGTATTGTGATATTTTCTCAAACTATTGTTTAAAATTTGATTCAATGTACCTTGATACAATTATTTTTTTCTAGCAGATTTAAGTTTTTACTGTAAAAATAATTCTCCACTGATTTCCTTGTCTATAAATAGTTAATGCCATCTTAGATTACTTCCTTGGGATAATTTCTAGATCTAGAAGGGAAGGCATTCTTCAAGCTCTTGATCCGCTTTGCCATTTGTTCCCAGACCTCTCGTGTGTCTCCTTGTGCCTCATCGCATCGTCTGCATACGGGTGCCTGTTTTATTGGGGAAGATGAGGCTTGTCTCTCCTGTCAGGAAGCACACACTTCCACTTCCCTCCCCACTCACCTTCCGGGGGAGAGGAGCAGGCAAAGAGAATTCCTGAGGCTCTGAGTATTCTCCAGCTTAAATCCAGGTGTTGGTTCAGCTACTGTAGAAAACAATTTGGCAGTTCCTCAAAAGTTAAACATAAAATTACCATATAACTCAGCAATTCCAGTCCTAGGTGTATACCCCAAAAGAATTAAAAACTGATGCTCACATGAATTCATGTGTACTCATATTCACTGCAGCGCTATTAACAAGAGGCAAACGGTGAAAACCACCCAAATGTCCATCAACTGTTGATAAACAAATTTGGTACATCCATATAACGGATATTATTCAATCATAAAAAAGGAGAAAGTTCAGATGCATGCTACAACAGATAGTAAACCTCAAAAACATTATTCTAAGTGAGAGAAGCCAGGTAAGTATGGGTGACATATTATATGATTCTATCGATATGAAGTGCCAGCATAGGTGAATCTATAGAGACAGAAAGCAGACTGATGGTCGCCAGGGCCTGGGGAGACGGAGGAATGGGGAGCAAGTATTTAATAGGTACACCATTTCCTTTTTTAAAAAATGGTTAGAAATCCCATTTTTATTTATGTCTAGACATAAAGGAAAAGGAGCTAATAAGCACTAATGAGGTCACAACTGTTAACTTACCATTCTGTGTTTTCTCATGACTGTTATTATTCATTATTAGATTTTTTAATTGAGATGTAATTGACATACAACACTCTATTAGTTTCAGGTGTACAGTATAATGATTCAGTATTTGTATATACTGTGCAATGATCACACAGTAACTTTAGTTAACATCCATCACTACACGTAGTTGCAAGTTTTTTGTCTTGTGATTAGACCTTTCAAGGTCTACTCTCTTAGCAACCTTCAAATACATAATGCAGAGTTGTTAACTACAGTTACCACATTGTACATCACATCCCCAGGACTCATTTGTCTTATAACTGCAAGTTTCTACCTGAGTATTGCCTTTCTACCTTTTGCCTTGAGACCCCCTTTACCCGTTTTGCCCACAACCCTGTCCCCTGTCCCTAGCAACCGCCAGTCTTCTGTGTCTGTAAGCTTTGTGTGTGGGTGTTTACATTCCTCTCACAAGTGAGATTATATGGGCTTGTCTTTCTCTGACCTATTTCACTTAGCATAATGCCCTCCAGGTCCATCCATGTTGTCTCAAATGGCAAGATTTTATTCTTTGTATGGCTTAATAATATTCCATTGCATGTGTGCATTGTATGTGTGCACTACATTTGAGTTATCCATTCATCCATTGATGGACACTTTGGTTGTTTCCATGTCCTGGCTACTGTACATAATGCTGCAATAAACATGAGAGTACATATATGTTTTTGAGTTTGTGGGTTTTTTTAATAAATAACCAAAAGTGGAATGGCTGGGTCATATGGTGGTTCTATTTTTAACTTCCTGAGGAACCTCTATTGCTGCTTTCCAAAGTGGCCGCACCGATTTACAAGATCACCAACAGTACACAAGGATCCCCTTTTCTCTGTGTTTTTCACACCCTCTCCAACACTGTCATGTCTAGTCCTATTGATAACAGCCGTTCTAAGGAGTGTGAGGTGATATCTCATTGTAGTTTTGATTTATGTTTCCATGATGATTAGTGATGTTGAGTAACTTACCATGTATCTGTTGGCATCTGTATATCTTCTTTGGAAAAAATGTCTATTCAGATCCTCTGCCCATTTTTAAATCAATTTTTTGTTGGATTTTTTGCTGGTAGAGTTGCAATTTTCTTTTGAGGTGATGAAAATATTTTGGAACTAGAGTAGCGGTGATTGTACAACATTTTGAATGTACTAAATGTCACTGAAATATTCACCTCAATACAAAGAAAAGAATTACATCCTGGAAGTAATTATCTTCCTGTGAAAGTTCAGAATCTTCAACAAACTCCCTCACCCCCAACACATACACACACACATGCATGCACACACACAACAGAGAGCAGGAGTCATCCCTGGGCACCAGCAGGCAGCGGAGCAGCTCATCTTACAGAGTGCTCGGTGAAGGGGCATTACCTCCGTGGGGTTTTCATTTACAGTTTGTGCCTTCACTGACATATGCAGCTAGTTATGTAAGTCTAACTTATAGCAATTCTATTTTATTATTTTTCTTTTTTATTGTTGTTCAATTACAGTTACAACAATTCTGTTTTAAAAAGTCTGATCTTCAAAGAATTAGAGAAAGAATGGGAATTTCCATAGTATTTGTATAAAGCTTGACGCAGATAAGATTTCAGATAAGCATGGGCTAGGGGCTGGAGAAGATCAATGTTCACAACTTAACCAATTGATTTAAAAAAGCACAGAGGTCTTAGAAAGGGGCAATGCATTCCCCTCAGGCTCACCAAACTGAGGAGTATGCCAGTGGCTTACTAAGAGGAATTCAGAGTAGAACTTTGTAGCATAGCAAACTACAAATACAGTAGCAATTTAACTATGACTACATCAGTATATCACCTTATATATGTATGTACACATAGATCTATATATACATGTATATGTAATTTTTAGTTTATTGCTAGTGTAGTATGCTTAAGCTAACTGATCCATTATTCATTCCATGGTAGTTGGATTTTCCTATGAATCCACTGACCTTTATAAAGCCTAGGTTTAAAGGATCCCTTTAATATTTGCTGAAGAGGCAAACTAGAAGCATAGAGAACTAAGTGACAGTTTCCGACATGTAGTACACCTATGCCATGGTGTCTAAACAAGGATCATTCAGTTCTGGAAGCATCGTCTGTTCTTCTTGCCTGGTGTAGAGCAGTCCTTTGAGGTCATCCACTCTGCCTCTCACTATTCTATCTATGCCCTGGGTATGTCTAGATTCTCCCTATTTTGCGAACATGCAGTCCATATGTCCAGGAAGCCATAAAGTCTTCCCTAATCTTTTCCCTCTTTAACTGGCCTCACCATTCCCGGAATCCTCACAGCACTTCTGGTCTCTATTACATCATCTTGTATGATTGCATAGACCATCTTTTATTAAGTAAGAATGGTTTCTGGTCTCTTCTCAACCTAACAAATTTGTAAGCTTCTTGAAGACTCACTGGATCCGGTTCTGCATTTGTTCCTATGGTCTTTTATTCACTTCCTATGTGTTTATCGCACATTTGGTACAGGATCAGGACTGTGAGGATTGTAAAGGTATATACTATGATATTTTTGTTTCCTTGGAGTTTAGTTTCTGATTGATAAGACAAGGTCTTCAGACCTGAAACAGTTTAGTAAAAGTTTCAGCAAAGGCTCTGATGGCCTCCACAGCACAGTTCTCAGTGCAGGTTCTCAATCCCTTGGTACATTATTGTTGATTGATTGATTGGTTGGTATTGATTTCCTGATTAAGAAGGAAACAGCAAGGTAAAGTACAGGTCATTGGTTTGCAGATAGTCAAATGTGTTTAAAATCTGAAGTAAGAGTGTGTTCTTCACCAGATCATGCTTGCCAGAAATCGTATTCAAACAAAAAACAGCAGCCATGGTTGACACAGAGAGGAATTTCTGAATATAGTATTTAACTGGATCCGGATATTGACAAAGATAACAGCACAGTCCTTGATGTTGGAGTCAGCAAATACAGGCTGTTATTCTTTATTTTTTTCTGTGATATTACTCTCTGTATAAATATATTTAGTTCACATAGCCATGTACACAGTCCTGACAACTGCAGCTTGTTGAGGGTGATTATAGATGTAATAGTGAATAAATCAATCATCTTCTGGAAGATTGTGGTGACCTCTGGAAGAAAAATGGACTCGAAAATGCTTTCAATGAATTTGTTATGTTTTTAAATTCATTCAGTAATGTACAGGCAGAGATGTCAGTTCCTGGAAATTCACAGATAAAAGTCACACCTTGCTAATGCCACACTCACGGATGTGCTTGAGCTTATTGTCTATTCTGTAGAGGGAGCAAGAAGACTTTTCTCTGAAGAGTTTTAAGAGGGGAAGAAAATAAATAACCCAAGAGATCCTAAAACTCTCTTAAGGAAAGAGGTTCAAAGGAGAAGTCTCTTACATGGGTTGGAAGTTTGGAAGTGACTGATGCTGGCTAAACAAAAGGAATGTGGATCGGAGGAAGCTCACCACACAGCAGAGCACTCACTTAGGTTCCTTTGCACAGAATTTGTACTTCCTGACTATATATTCAAATTTTTACAATTTTTCTAAGCTTAGAAGCTAATCAATTTCTTTTAGGATCTTTCAAATTAGATAAACAATGTATTTGTGAATGAGTCTGTGGTGGGGGTGGGTGTATGTGTGTATACTTGTCTCCAAAATGGTGGTGTGCAGAGTTAAGCAAAATCCTGTTAGCAATTGTCATAGAGGAACACTGGAAAGGACTTACTTATTATTCCAGATCCAAAAGAGAGATTTTACACAAAGCCGGGAAAATCACATCATTGAGATCCCCTTGAATGATAAAGGAATGATAGCTTCAGAGGTAAAGAATCATGAGGGAAACAGCTATGCACCTTTAGCTGGGGCTCAGAAATCTTGATTATTAGCAACTAAGGCTTACAGGGTGATTGGGTAAGACCCATGGGGATTAAGACCTGGGTGATGTTTTAAGTAGGGATATGAAACATCTAGCTAGGGTTAGTCTAATAAAAGTAGAAATAGGCATCCAATGAGAAAATGATTTTAATTATAGAATAAGAAGAAAATAGGAAGCAAGAATGAAGCAACATCTAGGAAATTTGTATATAAAGAGTTGCAATCACTCATAAGGAGATGGAGCATTTCTGGGGAGAAAAAAAAATCCAGCCAGTTGAGCTGAAAAATTCCGTCTAAATATGAAAGCAGGGAATGTATTCTGGAGCTGGAAATATTCATCAATGTGTTAAATATCACACATTCTAAAAATATGGGATTGATTTAAACAACCCTATCGTTAAAGACTGATGATTGGAATTTTGCTTTTATGATGCCATAGCAATTCAGATGGTTCTTAAGTCTCCATAGCAACAGCCTGATGCTACTTTTTGTTCTTCTGTGTAGTCACATGATGCCTGATGCACTGCATAGGAAACAGAAAAGCAGTTGATTGTATTTCCTCATTAGTGACACAGAGACCAGAGTTACCATGGGGGACTTTCATTAACAATGGCTCTGAGACTTATAAACAAGAGCTATCTCATGATAACCTTTCTTCTGTTAGTTGGCACTTATACTTGGGCGTCAACCTTTGCCTTGATGAGCCACCACTGTGTATCAACAATATTATTGTTTCATGAACCATGTGTCCAACTAGGTAAAGTTTCCTCAAGCAGATGACCCTCTTCTTGTAATGCCCAGTTGTCTTAGAAGGTGCCACCAATATATGAATGGAAGTCACTACCATGAAACGTCTACCATTCTCTAAGATGAGCAACAGGCTAGGCTACTAGGGTAGGGTCATACTGTTTTGTTGTGAAACCTTAGACAAGTCTCTATAATGATCTGTATCTCAGTTTTCCCATCTGTGTAAGAGGAGTGATGACTCAAGCCTTTTTCTTACTAAAAAGGTAGTGACTTGCCCTGGCCAGTTGGCTCAGTTGATCAGAACAGTGTCCCATACATCAAAAGGTTGTGGGCTCAATCCCCAGTCATGGAACATACCTAGGCTCTGGGTTTGATCCCCAGTGGGGGAACATATGGGAGGCAAACAATTGATGTTTCTCTCTCTCTCTTCCTTTTTTTTTTCTAAAATCAATAAACATATCCTTTGGTGAAGATTAAAAAAAGAGAAGATAATGTCTTAAACATTTAGACAGGTTTTGCCAAATGGGTTTTGAAGGTGACGTGCATTTTGAGAGAACCCCAACTGCCTTATGTTTATGGGCGATGGGTACCAAGGTGCTATGTGGCTTAACCTAGAATCAGGGAAAACACCATGAATCTTACAAGCAAAGTAAGATACATAAAAGTATCTCTGGATTACTCATAAAATTTATAAGTTTTCTTACAGAGGTGGATCAAGTTCCCAACACTTTCATCATCATTCTCATTAATGAATATTAGGCTAAGATTCTTCTAAACTTACCTCAGTGTTGGCTGTTTTTCAGTGTGAATCAGAAGTTTATAAGCTCCAGTGCTAAGCAATGACACCAACATTTGTTATCTTGACTGAAGTAATTTGCTCCTTCATATTATTTCTTCTTTACATGAGAGGACATTTATGAAAGAACAAATAATGTTACCTTCTAGGCAGAAGGTAGCCAGTAAATATTTGTTCTCTTCCACCTATCCCTTTCTCCACCTAAAATTCTTGCATTTCTGGGCTTTTGCTATAGGAGTTAAAGTGTGAGCCAGGGACGTAAGCAGGTTCAGAGCTAAGGGTAACATTCTAATGGGGCTACAGAGTCATCCTCAGTTCAAGGGTATTGAATATTAAGTAAGAGTATTAAGCTCTTACTATGTACAAGATACTATACATAGTGCTTGAAATGCAGAGTCATGAGAGTCTGCTTGAGGATAAAATTCAGTTGAAGGTGAAAAGATAACAAAGTATCCTAAGCTAACTGTCAAATAGGCAGTATGGATAAGAAGTGGGCTGGGTTGCTAAGGAAAAGCTTCCTGCAGGAAAAGAAGTAGACGTAGACTTTGAAGAGAGCTATTATTTCTTGAGCACTATTAAGTAATGGGCATTAGGTGCTTTGCCCACTTTATCTCATTGATGAAGTGGGGGATTCTTGATAAGGGAATAAAAGAGGGAAGGTGGAGATGGTAGCCTAAATGTGGGAAGGACTGAATAAAGAGTTTGGCAGGAAAGAGGAGGTGAATAGGAAAAAAGATGGTAGGTGACTCTAAAAGCCAAATTAAGGAGTTTGAACTTTATTTTCCTTAGTGGGGAGCAAGTGTACACCCAGTTGTGAGATATAAAAGAGAAACACTGGTGAAAGCAAACAGGAGACCCCCCACACTCCCCCTGCAATGGGTCATGAGACCTTGGCATAGGAGGAGAGGCAGAAGGCAAGGATGAGTATAAGGCTGACCGGAGGGATTATCCATTGACAGCAGCATTTGGAAAGTCTGGGGAGGGAGCTCATTTGGGAGAAAGAAGGTTAGAGTTGGGTTTTGGATGTATAAAATTTGACAGGACTACAAGTAGATGGAGACGCCTTTCCTATAAGGTGTCTGAGGTGGGAAATTTGTATTGTCGGGGCTACCCCTCACTTTCCTTGTGGGGAATTGGGAAACCCACAGCTCTGTGGCCCATAATGCTAACGGCACATTTCATGCTCTCTTCAGGGGCTAGCAGAGATTGGCCATCATTGGAAAATACCTCCTGCTTAGGCATCACGTAATTCTAATTACTAGGGCAGAATTGGACCTGTTTTGTTTTTTAATTTTCTAGCCAGTTCCCTAGGGTAATGTGAGCCATATATTTCCATTTTGTTCCATTTCTTTTTGTTTTTCTTTTCATGTCTTTCTTTTCTCCTGGCAAATTATGGACTCAGATAAAAACCAAATTCTATGAGTCTATTTCTAATCTAAAAATACATCATCATTCAGCAAGTGTTTCTTGAGTACCTTCTCTGTGACAGGCTCATGTCCTCTCTGTAACTCCGTCCGCCATACCTGGCTGTCCCTCTCCCTGTGTTCTTGACAGGGTGAGTGGGGAAATGCACTGGATACAAGTCAGAGCAAAGGTTCATGAAAAGATTTCAAGTCATTCCACCAGCATTTGTAAGGCTGGTCCAAATTAAACACCTTTATTTACAAGGAATGTAGGTAGCAGACTGTATGTTGGAGGAGAATTGGGAGGGCTGAGGACTCGTAATTTTAGGAAAGTCAGTGAGCTCCCTGATACTCAATTTACTTGTCTGTAAAATGGGTAGATGGACTCATTGAAATAGATTTCAACCCTAATACCTTAGGGATTTCTATAATGCAGTTCAGCTCATAATGCCTTTTAGAAGTAGCATCCTTGTATTTATAGAACATGAGCTGTTTCTTATGGTAAATTATTCTTTAAGGGCACAACTTATGTCTCGGGCCACCTTGAGTGGTTGAAGGCCACAGAGGTCTTTGGCTGAATTCCCTAGTGGAAAGCCTTGGGCCCAGCTCTACCCAACAGCTACAGCCTCAGAGGCTGAATAACCCTCTCCTCTTTCAGGAGGATACAAATATAATGAAGAGAGACTACGACACACAGTCTATTCCTGTGGGTCACATGTGGGCGACATTGAATAAAAGAGCAGCAGGGTCCGCACCATGTTCCCTTTACTCAACCACGTGGGTCCCAGCCCACACCTCTACCTAATCCATTGCTTTGCTGACCACAGAATGTAGAGCTGATCCCCTGGGCTTGCTCCTGTCGCTACTTTTGACCCCAAATGGTTCGGCTCTTGCTGCAATTTTGCGTGATGCTTTTTGAAGCTATTTCTATGCCTATCTCTGCATCAGTACCATTATTGTTGTACCCGATTCTATTTGGAACCTGGCCACTGCTGCTGCTGCTGGCTCCAGCCCAGCTCAGCCCCACGCCTTCTGAGACTAGTCTGAATTACATTACCCTGTTGTTTGGGCTGGTACCAGCTTTCTCTACTGCCACCACCATCACACCTTTCTAAAACTGCTGAAGGTGCCACTCTCTCATGCTGCTACTTGTGGACACTGTTCTCATATGGCTGCTGGAGATTCTCTACTATGACTGCCAACTCCTGATGCTACCACCAGTGTGACAGGTTACCTACTTTGGCTTCTTACCCATGAGGCACACTCCCTTTCCATACATTGGACCTCTCTTTTTTTCTACCAAAATATGTCTTTGACATTGTAGTAATATGGTTCTCTGGTTCGGTGGACTTAGCCTAAGTCCTCAAGAGGTTAACTTGGATCAGGAAAATGGCACAGTGTGGCAGGTTTGCCCAGGCTCTGGGGTCTGCCTCTGCTGCGATGTTCTGACCTTTAGCACACTTCCTCACTTGGGGTGGAAACTCTTTCCCCAAGAACACCCTGCAGGTGTTAGAGTTAAATCACATTTATCTTTTCTGTGGCTATCTAGAACTAAATGAAAATATTTTTAAAAAATTTATTTCATCTAAATGTTCTTAAATCCTTCTTCTAGGGTCTCCCAGGAAGCAAGAGCCTTATGCAAATAGTGTTTTTCTGGTTTCTTGAAACACACGTGCAGATTAGACTCCACAGTGGCTTTAGGCTATGCCATATTATACACATGCTAGGAAAAATAGGGTGAAAGATTGTTTCTGAGCTGTATGCCCAGGACAGACCTGTCCAGACACAGTCTCTGGCAGAGGGTGATCAACACGTGCAACACCTTGGGTTGATTTCACAAAGAAAATTAAGCAAATCAAGGCCCAATGCCTCAGATTCAAAGCATTCTCCTCTCCTGGCCTTTGTTTTCTTTCATTCCAAGCTCTCTAGTCTTTAACTGTCTGAACATACTCAGACATGAAAGGAAAACACCCTAAACTACCTCTGTGGTCATGTTTGTGTATGCCCCACTGCGCCCACAGAGTTGCATCCTGGCGATCCTTGCTTGAGGATGCAATATGGAAATCCAACACTTCCTTTGAAAAACAGAGAGAGAAACGTGTCTTTATTCCCCAAACTTCTCTCCCTCCGTTCCTGATGCGTCACCTGTGTGCCACACATCTGGACTTTTTTGAACAAAGGCTTCAGGAGATTTATTTCATTGAGAGGTAAAAAGAAGTAGTGCCTTGCCCAGCCCGGGCATGTGCTTCTGCAAACATTCAGAGTGCCCCACAGGAGGTGGGCATGTTGCCTATGTAGAGAACTTCAGTCTTTGTTGAGCAAACGAATTTACTAGAATTCAAAAGAAAGTACTTTTTTTGCAGAAAACTAGTAATTTTCCCATTTTACATTTAATATATTGAAAGTTGGCTAAGAGAAGCTAGGTAAATAACCAAGATTATTCAACAAGGTAGATATAGAAAACAAGTTCTGTAAGAGCTTTGAGGATTTGGCTTTAAAAGTTCTCATCCTGGCCCTGGCTGGGTAGCTTGGTTGGTTTGAGCATCATGCTTATATGCCCAGGTTGCAGGTTCGAACCCCTGTCAGGACATATACAAGAATCAAATGATGAATGCATAAATAAATGTAGCAACAAATCAATGGTTTCTCTCCCACTCTAAAAAGAAATCAATCAATAATAATTTGAAAAAAGGTCTAATCCCTTTCCACAGATCATGGCCAGGTGGCCATAGCAAAGCTTTTAAAATAAAGCATTTTTTTTCTGCAACTGTGCCTCATATCTTACCATTTCTCTTGGTTATTGTGACTGATTACATTATGTGTAAAGTCAATATTCTTCACCTTCACAGTTGGGTTTCTCAGGTTCAGGCTGAGGTTCTGAATCATAAAAATCATGTTTTTTTTAGAATTGAGGCAAAAATATTCCTTGGGTCTGATCAAAATGCCAATGACTTTGTGACCTTAAATACCGGTGCTACTTTTTCTGTTTATGAAAAAAGTCAGTAGTTTCGCTTTTAAGACACATACTTAGACATCAAGGTTAAGGTACAGTTTGCAAAATAGGCTGTACTTCCAGGTTTTGGGATAAAAGATGCCCAGTGATAAGTAGCATTAATTTCATGTTTTTGACACAGTAAGAAATTGATTCAAGCAGTTAGTTTCCTTTGTGATTTAGGTCAAAACTTGCCAACAAAATTTAAGATGCAGGATTGATTTGAAAAACTCCTCAGAGCTATGAAAATAATGCATATTAAGGCAGAGTTAATGTTTGAAAGGTCACATTATAAATGTAACTTGATTAATTAGGTGGTCTCTCTATTATTAATTAAAGATATCATCAGACTTCATCTTGTAAAATTAAATAACTTAGAAGAAGGAGAATTAATAATAAAAAAGAATTTCCTGCAGAAGTTTAAATAAATTAATATGCAACTTGTCAGGAGAACACTGACATAAAGTAAACTATGTCTCATTTGTGCATGGACTATAGGTCTTTTCAAACAAGGTGAAATGTAAATTAAACTTTAAATTTAAAAAAATCACATTTGAGATTATGTAGCCTGGAGATCACTTACCAGCACTCTGCACACCTCAGTGGTCTTACCTTGCTCATCAGGCAACATGTTACTTTATTTTCTGCCTCTGCATTGCCTTTGCATGTGTTGACCTGTCTTCAGTCCCACGTGTCTCCACTCCCGTCCGCCATCGTGACAGACCAACATAGTGACGTCCTCTCTGCAGCCTTAAAGCCATGAGAATAGTCCCCTTGATGAAGTTTTAATCCACAAAGTCAGATGAATCAGTACTTCCCCCCACCTTTGGTCCACTTTAATTATCCAACCCTCTATGCTAGGTCACTGTTGGTATAATTCAGATTGTTTTTTGTTAAAGTGATTGTCATTAGAGTCTTGGAATTCTTCAAGAGCCATGATCAGTATTCATTACCTAGGTAACCTCAGGGTCTGACATAAGTAGATTCTTGCTATAGATTGAATGTTTATGTACCCCCAAAACTCATGTGTTGAAACCTAATCCCCAACGTGATAGTCTTTGGAGGTGGGACCCTTTAGAAGTGATTAGGTCATGAGGGTGCAGCCCTCATGAATGGGATAGGTGCCCTTGTAAAAGGGACCCCAGGGGAAGGGATCCCTTCCCCTTTCCACCTTGTGAAAACACATGGAGAAGAAGACTGTGTATGAACCTGGAAGCAAGTCTTCTCAAGACGCCAAATGTGCCAGTGCCTTCATCTTGGATGTACAGTCTCTACGCCTGTGAGAAGTGAATTTCTGCTGTTTATAAGTATAGTATCTCTGTTATAGCAGCCCAAATAGACTAAGACATTTCTTAACGTGTATGTGTGGAGTGCAGGAACCCTGAAGTGCCCCAAGGCCAAGCTCAGAGGTTAATGAAGCACTTTTCCAGTAGGAGATGGGGAGTGCGGTGGGGTGGGGAAGGAAGGGGTTCTTTCGCACCCCCAGCATATGGGATGGACCCATTGGAGGAAGAAGTTCTTGTTCTGCTTACACAGTTTGAGGATTCAAAGACATCTCCAAAGTATGAACGGCTTAGGTTCCCATCTCTGTTGATCACTGTCATTTTTGTCCAGTCCAAGTCCAAGTTTTGATAAACAATGGCAGGGCAACTTTAAAAATGATTTGTCTAACCCTGGCCAGTGTGACTCCGTTGGTTGGCACGTACTTCCATAACGAAAGGTTGTGGGTTCAGTTCCCAGTCAGGGCACAAACCTAGGTTGCTGGTTCAGCCCCCAGCCAGGCATATACAATCCGGGTGTGTACGGGAGGCAATCAATCAATGCTTCTTTTTTGCATCGACGTTTTTCTCTCTCCCTTCCTCCCTCCCTTCCTCTCTGTCTAAAAGAAATGAAAAAATGTCCTTAGGTGTGGATTAAAGAAAAGTAGTGATTTGTCTAAGGCCTGACCTTCCTGAGCACTTGGAGAGAAATATCAAGGAAAAAAGTTTCCCTACATAATATCCTTCAGCACAATGCTTTATTTTGGAGCTTTGAAATAAGTGCCTCGGGAGAAACAGGAGACAAAAAATGCAAGTGAATGCCCTTTTTTGCAGGTGGAGAGAATTAAAGGAGCTTCTAAGCTTCCCCTTCTGTGAGGATTAGAAGGAAGGAAAGTGCCAGCAGGTTCCTTGGTGCCTTCCACCAGATGCCCTTTGCTCAGCTTTCTCCTTATCTGGGCTCCCAGAGGTCCTCTAAGCCAACACTGGAGTAATGATCTGAGGTCCCGAGGCAGCTGTTGGTTCTCCCCTCTTGACGAAAGCACTTAAACCAAAAACCTTAAAGAAAAGAAGGAAGGAAGGAAAGGAGGGAGGGAGGGAGGGAAGGAAGAAAGAAATGTAAATATCTGTTGTCAAACACTTTGTAAAGTGATGTCACTTTGTTCTCCATACTTTTTCATAAAATGCAGGGGTAGGTAGAGACCCGTCTCCGGGATAATGAAAACACAGCAGTTTTATTTCCCCCTGTGTGGCACTTTTGCCAGAAAGACAAGAACTGCTGAAGGAAGAAGTCTCCCAGGGCTAGATTCCAATTAACTGCTGTACTCATTGCTGATAACTCTCGGCAGTCACTGTTCTTCAGAAAATGGGACAGAAAGTCTGAAAGATCATAAAGACAAGGTGACTGATCAACCAAGGCACAGAACCTAGCACCACTCTTACCCTAGTTCTCCGCAATTTTAGGGTGAAAATAGTGGAGGAAGGAAAACATGAGAATAAAATGTTGTAAGTCTTATACTTGATAGTCCCTCACAGAGAAGTGCTGGTATGGGTGTCTCAGAGCTCAAATATGGATCCAGAGATTCGGAAAATACTTTCATCATCAAAAAGTATTTCCCTTCCTCTACATGACTTGCTTTCAGAGCAGGAAAAACGTAAAATTTGGAATTAGCAAAGCTGAGTCTGGGGTTCTGATTCTGCTGTTTAGGAACTCTGTGATTTTGGATGAGTTACTGTATCCTTTAGCTGCATAAGAAATACATTGCCCAGGGCGACACAGTCACAGACATCGGTTGTTGAGAGGTTTGCAGGGTTTCCCTGGTCTAGATTGGGCTCCACTGAGCTTGCTCATAAGTTTGTCCGTTGGGTCTTCTTTCATCTTTTTCCCGGGATCAAATGTCCTTCCATGGGTATGTTCAAGCCTCTGTTTCTACCACATTTGTTAAATTCCATTGGCCAAATCAGCCACATAGCCATACCCAGAGAAAGTGAGAGTGTGGCAAAGTCTGGATGGCAAATGGCATGGATAACAAAATGCTTAAATAATTGAGAGTAAATGGTACAATCTACCACAAGACTTAATTTTCTCATCACAATTCTCCCGTCGGTGAAGAGGCTAATCCTATACTTTTGAAGATTAAATGAGATGGAATTTAAGTACTTTGCTAAAGGTTGGAACAACGTTGATGCTCAGCAAATACTACTTTCTTTCTATTCACCTTTCCAAACCTGCAGAATGGAAATTATTCCCTGTCACACCTAACAGGATTATTGTGAGGCTTCAAAAAAGACAACACATGTGAGAGCACTTGAAAGAATGTCCATTACTATATAATATTTGTATTACAGGAACTTATAGAACACTTATCCTTACACAGATGCAAATATAAATTCAAGCATTTGAATATTAAATCACAGTTTTCATTGAGCATTTTACAGTACCATGTAGTGAGTGAATTTTTTTCCGTGATATACTTTGATATTTACATCAGAAAGTGCAGCAAACACGTGTGGCCTGAGGTGAGGGCCAGAGGCAAAGTGGGGTGAGTGTGGGAAGAGGATTTTCAGCGTGAGGTGGTAACTTCCTTGGTTGTCCAGGGTGTCTGCAGTCGACCCAGGAATGAGGTCTTTTCTACTCCTTATCACGCTAAAGCCCAGGTCTTAATGAGGATATTTCCCAATAAGAAGTAAAGAGTGATGGGTCTCAGAGGTGAAAAAAAACCTTTACAGTTGTTAGAACACAATCTGCTTACCTTAATACATCGAAAACTGTTTGTGAAGCAGGGCATCACAATCCTCAGATAATGACCCTTAATTGTGTGACGGGTTGCCGTCCCCAGAGACTATAAGGGGCCTAAAGAAATTAACCTTGAAGATGGCAAAGATGTGGGGAAGAAAGGGTCAGGGTTTTAATGCAACAGGGAAGGGAAATCTGATCGTGATCTGTCTAATGGCCTTTGTGACATTTCCAAGTGCTCCTGGTCTAGAGAGGTTTATTATCAAGAAGAATGACCCACAGGACAAGCACATTTGCTAAGAGAGGTATCCTGGTGCAGGGACTTTCTCTCCGTGAGTAGAAGCCCCCCTGAGCAGCAGGAACTCCTTGAGTCAGACTTCAGCTTACACTCCCTGTCCCTGTAGTGCAAACTTAATTAATACTTTACCAGGTTCTATATATTTGATATTCATTGACTTTTTCTTCCAAGGCTGAGTTAATCCAGATTGTAAATTCTCCTCCTTTTGAAGCCGAAGGAACTCTTTTGGAACATAAAGTTGCAAGCAAAGAACACCTCATTTAAAGAAATCTGGGAATTATGTCATTGCCCCTTACGAATATGTTGGTGACATTGATCATTCTCCAGAGTGTCAGGATGGCTAATGATCTGATGATCACTGTGCATCAATATTGCCCATCAAGGCCCCACGTTACATGATTTCCTAAACCCCTCACACCCACCACCACTGCCACTTCCCCTCCTCTTCCTCTCGTCCCCAAATAAATCGAGCTACTTTATGCAGACGCGTAAGAGCTGGAATAATCAGTACTTAAAGGACTTGGAAATGATAGGTTATAAATTAACTGGTATGTTCCACTTTACAAATAACTGTTTATCTTAATAACATAAGATTTATCAATGCCTTACAAGGTGGATGGGTAATGAATATTGGTTTCATGAACAAATAAATGAATGAGGTACTAAAAGTTAACATTATAGCCTAAAATAATAGTTCCAAGTGCTGAATTTGCAGACCCTGACTAATACTGAATATATCATTCAATACGCATTTAACTCTTTATGTGTCTGACGTTGCTGAAGGAGATGAGAAGAAACTATTCTCACCAGAAGAAGTCTCACGGAGCTAAAGGTAGGCCCCCTGTGTGGACAAACTATTTAACTGAAGCTTCTGTGGAGTAGCAGTAGGAGCAGTCCCTCTCTCACAGGGTAGCTGGGGCGGGGGGTGGGGGGGTGAACTAACGCAGGAAAATCAGCTATGCAGTGAGTGCCTAGTACAAGGGAATTGTCCAAGAGCCGTTGCCATCTTCATTTGCATCACCGCCATCCGCACGCTCTCCAGAACCTAATTTCCTTCTAGATCCTGTCTGTTTCCAGGAGTGTGATTTAGTCGGAGACCTCTCAGACCACTGTGGAAACATGGTAGACTATCCCAGACTCCAGGGGCAAGGGGACTGCTGTGAACAGCCAGAGAAGTTCCACGTTTCTTAGGTAGTGTGGTGGTGATATAGGGTATTCAACGTTCCTTCCTAAAGACTCTTCCACGGGCTCAGGAAGCCTTTCCTGGTTCTGAAAAACGCAACTGGAGTTTTTCAGAAACCAATTAGCCTCCACCATATAATCAGTCTGAGTTTTTAACCTTGACACAGTCCTACTCTGTTCTACCACTTTAACCTTTTCGGATCAGAGAGAGTAAGAAGAAGCAGGTGGACCAGTTGAGTCAATGACAAAAACAGTCAAGGACTAAACTCAAGAAAAGTGATCCTGATCGGTAGTTCTGGTGAGAGGGTCTCTGGGGTCCGGGAGAGACAAAGACCAGGACGGAGCACTTCAGAAAAGAATTGTCAGAAGTAAAAACCAAACAATGGATATGCCCTGCCCAAGTCCCCGAGGAACCAAATGGGACAAAGGCTACCTGTTGCATATGAAATGAGTGACGTCCCCACACTGAGCAAGCCTGCTTTAATGCCCAGGGGAGTAAGTGGGGTGTACAAAGAATGATGCCCTGAAGAGACCAGAGTGATTTTTGTCCCCCAGCCAGAAGACTTAAAAACCTTTTGAGGGAGTAGAGGGAGGATGTGGGGAAGAGGAGAGGGAATAGAATTAAAGATGAAGGTGAAAGAACGGAATTCTTGTGGAACAAATTTGTTTTTAGTTGTCTCAGAGAAAGTCAGTAATGGTTATCCAGTTAGCAGAAGGGTTGCAAGGGGAACGGAATGCTGTGGAAGGGGGCTCTCATGGGACAGTTTACAATCCTGTAGAGAAAAACACAATAACATGGGTAGAGGTTGATATAAAAAATGAGGTGACCGATGGGAGGGCTTGATTAGTTGGTTGAGTTTCAAGTCAAACCTGCTAGAGAACAGAAGAGCATGGGGACAGTGGCTTTTTTCTGCCCTGTTCTTCACTGTCATATGAAACTAGAACGGATTCTGGCACATGGTAGGCACATTGTAACTATTTGTTGAATGTCTGAATGAATAAAATAAAAGAGTAAGAGACCCCAAACACTAGGATACTGAGTAAGGAAAAGTAATATTTAAGCCAATAACAAGAGAAATAAGATCCAAAGGTCCCCAGAAATGGCAACTCAGGAGGTAATATAGTTGTGTAGGCTCTGATGTTCTTTAGAATGCAGATGTATGAATTGGAGGAGAAATGTGGGTTAATCAAGAATTAAGAACATGAGTGAAGCAAGAGGCGGGTAAAGAAGGCCAATCTATGACACCATCTGGAGGACAGTGTGTGGACTGCCCCATCTTGGAGATGTATTGAGAGGCAGGCATAACAGCAGATAGAGGGACAAGTTCAATCCAAGGGACAAGGGACAGGGTGCATCAGCTTCAATTACCATTGATGAGCTCACATATGGTACATGTGTATCACATATATGATATGAAAGCTTTGGTAAGGTGTTCTTAGCTACCATTAAGGAGTCACCAGGTAAAGGAGAGATGTTGAATTGTTTCCACACAGAGAATATCTCAAGCATAAGAAAGTTCAGGAAAATCTCATCTTTTCAACTCCATTATCCAGGTCTTTGCAATATTTTTGCATTGTCTGCTTTTTACAGGCGTCTGTCCATGCTGAATAAAACTCAGTCCTGGTTTATTTGGAGTCCTGGACAGCACATATACTTATTCTTTAATGCTCAGCTGGTCAGGAACTAAGTCCATAAATCTAGTTTTGAAACTTTTCCTAAGACGAGGTGGCTATATATCTAAACATCTGGTCATACAGAAAAAAAATCCAGTTAACTATCCAGATGTTAGGTCAACACTGGGTTAAAAAGCGGATCTTTGGAAATATCCAAGAGGTTAGATTTCTTTTTCAGTTTTCTGCACTTAAACCAGAAAACATCTGAGTAATGGTGGCAACTGGATCCACTGCTGTCGGGTCCCAGTTTCTTAAAAGAAGAATGAATGAGTAGGGAAAGCTGTGCCTTCAGCTGTCAGCTCCAGAGAGAGCAAACCCGGACAAAGCTCAGCCCCTTTGCCTCCTGTCCTGGGTGAGCTGCCCCTGCGGTTTGGTTCGGATCACTTTTCTTGGCTCAAATGTGGTACCTGAGACAGGGATCGTTTGTCAAGTGAGCATGGTACACAGAGAGCTGTAGGCAGATTATGGAGAGAGGGAGGAGAGAGAGGGAGGAGAGAGAGCGCACGAGAGAGAGAAAGAGAGAGAGGGAAGAGGGCGAGGAGAGGAGCAGGCTTCTCCAGGAACAGCGCGCTTTTCAGGCACTGGGGATTCAAGTTAGACAGGGTGGCAGTGCCGAGGCGCCGCCCGGGAGAGGGGAGCAGCAGGCGCCTCCTGACATGGCTCTTTTCATGTGGGATGCTTAAAGACTGCACAGAGAGGGAGTAACTTGGAGAGCAGAGCAGCTGGCATGAGAATTCCACCAAAATGGAAGGGCTCCTGTCTCCGATGAGGACGAAGGTAAGGGGAATGAATCGCGATTTCTTTTGATTCTGCTTAGAGGGACGGAAAAGGCAGCTGAAGTGCTGGGAGCCTCTGTGAATGGGAAGCTCACTGAGCTTTTGTCTTGTTTCAGAACTAGGCTGGCAAATGCAACTGGATCTTTCAAAGAATAGGCTTGCCTCACAGAGAGCTCGATGTGCAGGAAAGGGAGCGCAGTGGGGAGAGAGCCATCTGTCAGTGTGGACAATGGGAATCTTAGTAAATGAGTTCTCCTCTTGGTTGATTAGACAGCCATATTTTAGCAGGATTTCCAATCACTCTTCCTTGGGGGCCAGGCAAGCCTGGGAGCTGTTCGTTGCAGGAAGTACCAATTGCTCAGGCTGCATTGCTGTTTAGCGGGAGGAGTAGTAACACGTTGAAAGCAGAGCATGCCCAGCTCCTGCTTGAAATCTCCTCTTTCCACCTCCTCTTCGTCAGAGCAAGAAAGCCAGGGAATCCTCTGTGGAAAGTAGGTTAATGCATTCTGGAAGCCAGCGTGTTTTCAGAGAACTGCCAGATAGGCAGAAAAGCATGCAGGGCACTGGACTAGCCTGACATCTTGAACTTGGACCTGAAATGTTCAGGGGGAACTGCTGACAGTCTCCGGGAAGCCCAGGGAACTTGTTATGCTCTGGGGGAGCTTGCTTTTTTATTTGAGAAAGGGTTGCCTCAAGACAGAGCTTTCCATTGGAAGCTCAGATGATGAGGAAGCTGTTCGATTTCTACTAATTCCACAAAGAACTCTAAATGGGTGGGCCAAAAGTTCTAAATCATGCCAGAAATACTACTCTTCTTATTCGGAAATTTCCAAATTATCAGGAGGAAACTGGCTCTATAAGCACTTGGCAGAGTTCATGCCAATAGAAAAAGACTTTGACCTCATCTCTTTGATGCTCTATTTAGTGACCCCAGCACAGACAGACTCTTTTGTCACTTAACATTTTCTCTCCTGTTAGTTAATAAGCATGACCACAGTGTTTTAAGATAATGCTAAAATTAGACTCTTAAGCATGGGAACATCCCATCATTTGGGAGAATTCCTGATCTCCCTGTCATGCTCAGTAGCCCTCTGATCATCATTCATTAGAAGGATAGCCCCAAGTGAGAGTTTGTTACCGAAGATTCTAGTCCCAGCCCCTCTGCTGCCTGGGTGATCTGCTGGGAGAGCCCCTCTGTGACTGGTTTGTTCTCCCTGAGCCTAGAGCTGGAGTCGTGATGCTTGCCAACAGCAGACTTCAGTCTGAGGTGCTGTGGGAACAGCAGGTACTGTTTCACATAGAGGTACCGCTGTGAAGAGAGTGGCAAACAGCACTAGATTCCTGTTTCCCTTTATGGACAGGATGGGGTTTGAATGCTTTAGTGGATGGCAAAGTAATGTGTTCATTTTGTGCACTTTTGAGATTGCTGCCTTGTACACCTTGTCCTGGTGGTGTGCACTATCAGCCCCCATCAGATCAGTGGATCTGAGCTCATAACTGTAGGCAAGTACAGTTCTCATAGACTTTGAGGAGTTCCCTATGCAAATGACTAAGGACTCAGGCCTGTGTAAATCACACTGCGGGCCAATTAAAATGGTATGTTGTAATAGGGAGAGAGATGGATGGCAGTGGGTCAATATACTCATATATTATATTTATCAGTGTGATCCACATCGTAGCTTGTTCCTTAACCAACATATCATCTAATGAATATCGATACTGTGAGGGTTTGGGTCCCCCCAAAGTTCAAACATAAAATTTCTGCAGAGCAAACTGACTCTCATTCAAACCCTTTAATTTTTAGGTTTTAGGGTATCTGTGTGTGCGTGTATATGTGAAGTTGCTTTGGTGAATTGTTTTAATCTCTTTATTTATGACTCTGGAAATTGATATTTCTATATTGAAAAATTCAGATTACATTTGAGTTTGGTGACCTACAGTAACATCATCACTCAGGGAACAAGACCCGACAGTGTAAAACTTTGATTGACGAGACCAGCTTTAGTTTCTAAATGGCAATGTCCTGTGTTGTAGACATTACCCAGTGATTTTAGAAAATTGCTCCAAATTATTTGCCAGAGACAACATGTTTTCATTCTTAAACTCTGATCCACAGTATGTCTTTTTAAGTCTATTCTGGAATATTCTCCCCCTTCAGTAAGGATTTCACTAGAAGTTTTTGATTTCATGGCATCGTGACAGGCTGGACACGGGAAGCCTCCTAGCGCTCAGTGTCGGCATCAGTAACTGGCAGTTTAAAGCGAGTGTTGAGGTGAATTGGACATCATGCAGTAATTTCATTACAGCATGTAATATACTTAACTAGTCTCAATCATGGGTGCTTAATGCATTTTTATCTTGGGATTTGCATAATCATCACATAAATATGCATGAGATTAACTGGAAGAGGCAAAACGGGGTGGGCAAAGTGTTCACAAGTGTTCAAATTAAGGCGGTTGCATAGAGGGCACCTGAGCATGCACTGTCTCCTAGGTGGTGGCCACACCTGACATACCTAGAAACAGGGCAGCAGCTGGCCTCCTCATGTCACAGTGTGCTGTCACCAATACATGGGCTTAGCACAGCTATTGGCTTTTGGCTGGATTCACTTGGATACTCTACTTATCCTTCCTTTTTATATGTAATGCAATCTCATGGAGCCTCTAGGCTGATGGATACACTTCTGACTGGCCTCCTGGGAGGCCATGACACAGGCCTCAGGATTCTAACACAACAAATGATGTTTACAGAGGCAGAGGGGAAAAGGGGAAAAAGAGAAATGCTGATCGAATGCTTTCCCCCCGTGAGAGTAAGGGAGAGAATTTCAGGATTAATCATCTGTGTGTACTGTTTAAATGTGTCCTCCTTAAATTTGATTTTTGAGCCTCCAACCTTCACAATTCCCTTTCATCCTCTGTGCACTGCCTCTAGTGAGTGAGGCTGGCGAGAAATTCCCCTTATTTTCAGCTTCTTGTGATCCCTGCTTGCCAGTGCCTGCTGCAACGTGAAATCAAGCCGAGTCTGTGCTTTTCCTGGGTGTCAGGAGTGTGTTCTGGAGAAGCTGAGGTATCAGAAAAAGATGAAGAAGGAGGAGGAGAGGGGAGAAAAGAGGAGAAGAACGGGCAGGGGGCAGGAGGGAGGAGAGGACCTGGTTGGAGAGCCATGTTTCTTCTCTCAATTTTATTGAGATGTGATTGACATAAGAGCACTGTGTAAGTTTAAAATGTACAGGAGAAAGACTTTATATATGTTGCAATGATTAACACAATGACTTTAGCTAATGTCTGTCATCTCATCTAGTGACACAGATTTGTGTATGTGTGTGATGAGAACTTTTAGGGTCTACTTCCTTAAACTTTCAAATATGTACACCATACGGCAGTAATGGCTATAGTCATCACGCAGTGCATGGCATCCCTGTACCTCTCACTCTTATAACTGGAGTTTGTATCTTCTGACCACCTGTATCGAATTCTCTCACTTCCCACCCCTTGCCTCTGTTAACCACAAATCTGATCTCCTTTTCTATGAATTGTTTTTTTTTTATTTTTTACTTTTTAGATTCCACAAAGTGTAATCATATGGTAATCATTTCACTCTGACTTATTTCACATAGCATAATGACCTCAAGCTTCACCCCTATGCTCACAAAAGGCAGGATTTCCTTTCTCATTGCTGAATAGAATTCCATCGTGTGTGTGTGTGCATACACACACACACACACACACACACACACACACACACACATGCACCCCACATTTTCTCTGTTCATTTGTGGACTCTTAGATTGTTTCTATGTCTTGTCTATTGTAGATAATGCTGCAGTGAATATGGGGGATGCAGACATCTCTTCAACGTGGTGATACTGGTTTCTTAGGGTGTATACTCAGAAGTGGAACTGCTGCATCATATGATAGTTCTATTTTTCTAAATTATATTTTATTGATTATGCTATTACAGTTGTCCTGATTTTTCCTCCTTTCCTCCGCCTCTACCTAGCGCCCCCCACTCCCTCAGGCAATCCCCCCAGCATTGTTCATGTCCACGGGGCATGTGTATATGTTCTTTGGCTACTCCATTTCCTGTACTGTGCTTTGCATTCCCATGGCTGGTCTGTAACCACCTATTTGTACTTCATTTTTTTAATTTTTATTTTTTTTAATTTTTTAATATATTTTATTGATTATGCTATTACAGTTGTCCCATTTTCCCCCTTTATTCCCCTCCGCCCTGCACACCCCTTCCCACCCACATTCCCCCTCTTTACTTCATGTCCATGGGTCATATATATGAGTTCTTTGGCTTCTACATTTCCTATACTATTCTTAACCTCCCCCTGTCTATCTTCTACCTACCATTTATGCTTCTTATTCCCTGTACCTTTTCCCCCTCTCTCCCTACCCAGTCTCCAGCTGATAACCCTCCATGTGATCTCCATTTCTGTGATTCTGTTCCTGTTCTAGTTGTTTGCTTAGTTTGTTTTTGTTTCTGTTTTTGGTTCAGTTGTTAATAACTGCAAGTTTGTTTTCATTTTACTGTTCCTATTTTTTATCTTCTTTTTCTTAGATAAGTCCCTTTAACATTTCATATAATAAGGGCTTGGTGATGATGAACTGCTTGAACTTGACCTTATCTGGAAAGTACTTTATCTGCCCTTCCATTCTAAATGACAGCTTTGCTGGATAGAGTAATTTTGGATGTAGGTCCTTGCCTTTCATGACTTGGAATACTTCTTGCCAGCCCCTTCTTGCCTGTAAGGTTTCTTTGGAGAAATCAGCTGACAGTCTGATGGGCACTCCTTTGTAGGTTACTGTCTCCTTTTCTCTTGCTGCTTTTAAGATTCTCTCTTTATCTTTCATCTTGGGTAATGTAATTGTGATGTGCCTTGGTGTGTTCCTTCTTGGGTCCAACTTCTTTGGGACTCTCTTACCTTCCTGGACTCCCTGGAAGTCTATTTACTTTGCCAAATTGGGGAAGTTCTCCTTCATTATTTGTTCAAATAAATTTTCAATTTCTTGCTCTTCCTCTTCTCCTTCTGGCACCCCTATGATTCGGATATTGGAATGTTTAAAGACATCCTGGAGGTCCCTAAGCCTCTCCGCATTTTCTTGAATTTTTGTTTCTTCATTGTGTTGTGCTTGAATGTTTCTTTCTTTCTGGTGCTGATTCCTGGGTGGGTGGGCTTGTGTACACTTTAGGACCCTGTGGGTCTCTCCAATGAGCTCTCTCGTGAGTCTGGGAGTTTCTCCCTCTGCCGCCGCATCCACCCTCACAGGAGTTTTCAATCAGAGGCTTTGAGGCTTTATTTCCCCATGCTGGAACTCTGGGTTGCGGAGTCTGTCTCGCTCCCAGTTGTTCCTCCCAGTTTATCTGCACATGGGTATGGGATGGCCCGATCCGCCAGCAGCCACCTCACCTGGTCCACCAGCCGCATCTTGCCTGCCCCGATTTGCCAGCTGCTGCCCTGCTGCGAGTGCTCTCCTGCGAGTCCTCTCCGCCCCAGATGCCCGTCTCTGCCCCTCCTACCGGTCTGTATGAATGTGTCTTTTTAAACTCCTTGGTTGTCGGACTTCCATACAGTTCAATTTTCTGTCAGTTCTGGTTGTTTTTTGTTTTAATATTTGTTGTTGTTGTTCTTTTGGTTGTACGAGGAGGCACAGTGTGTCTACCTATGCCTCCATCTTGGCTGGAAATCCCTATTTGTACTTCTTAATCCCCTCACCTCTTTACCCATTCTCCCACACCCCCTCCCATCAGGCAACCTTTTGGTAACTAACTTCTTTTCTCTTGCTTTTAAGAGTCTCTCTTTATCTTTAACCTTTGGCCTTTTAATAATAATGTGTCTTGGAGTGGTCCTCTTTGTATCCATCATAATTTAGATTCTATGTGCTTCCTGGACTTGCTTGTCTGTTTCCTCAAACAAATTAGGGAAGTTTTCTTTCACTGTTTTTTCAGATACATTTCCAAATTCTTGTTCTTTCTCTTCTCCTTCTGGCACCCCTATGAGGTAAATATTGGATGTCTTAAAGTTGTCCCAGAGGCTGTTTATACTATCATTGTTTTGGATTCTTTTTCTTCTTTTTGTTCTGTGTGGTTGTTTTTTGGTTGTTCCAAATCATTGATTTGATTCTCCGCTTCGTCCGTTCTACTGTTGTTTCCCTGTAAATTGTTATTTATTTCAATTAGTGTATCGTTCATTTCTGACTGGATCTTTTTTATGCTGCTGAGGTCCTCACTAAGTTCCTTGAGCATCCTTATAAAGTGTTTTGAAATTTGCATCTGATAGATTGCTTATATCCATTTCATTTAGCTCTTTTTCTGGAGTTTTGATCTGTTCTTTGATCTGGGCCATGTTTGTTTGTCTCCTCATTTTAGCAGCCTCCCTGTGTTTGTTTCTATCTATTAGGTAGAGCTGCTTTGACTCTGTCTTGGTAGTGTGGCCTAATAGTAGGTGTCCTGTAGGGTCTAGTGGCTCAGCCTCCCCTACCAACCAAGATGGGTACTTAAGGTGCACCTTTGTGTGAGCTGAGTACACCCTCCTCTTGTAGTTGAGCCTTGGTTGCTGTTGACAGATCAATGGGAGTGATTTACCCAAGCCAGTCAGCTGCAAGGATTGGCTGTGACCTCTGACCTCCGTGGAGGATTAGTTGGGCAAGGTGGTGGTGCTCCAGTGTGGTCTGTAGCTGTCCACTGGTTGCGTAGGCCCTGGGGTTTCCTGGGTGGTACAGACCAAGGTCAGCTCTCACCCCTGTTTTGCCCGGGGCACCCTGCCTTTGCTGTAAAGCAATGTGAGATGGCTGCTACTTGCGCTGGACTTGGAGATTCCCAGGTGAAGTTGAGCTGTGACTCTAATTTGGCTGCCCTAGGGCTCACTGAGGCCAGCTGTTGCTTGTTTGATAAGATTTAGGAGCCAAGAGAGCCATTCTTATGGAAAAGCAGCTTGGGTGGGCCCATAAATTGGGTGGGGCAGGGCCTCTGTGGATCTCTAGGCTGATGGAGTCTCAGATATGGCACTAGCCTACCTGCTCTGTGGGAGGGAGGGGTGGGTTCAGCAAAGGGACAATGGCCTCTGCTCACCCTGATGCCAGACACTTCAGTTCCTCCCTGTGCACCACTGGTGCCCTTCAAGCTGCCACCCCCGTGCTGGAGCTCAGAGGGAGTGAGTCTGAGTAGGCGAGTCCACGTGTGGGTTCCCAGAGGAACTTCTTAGGGCTCCGACAGCCTCTTCCACTGACTCAATCGCTGCTGGTTTTTGCAGCCAGAAGTTGTGGGGACTTTTCTTCCTGGCACTGGAACCCTGGGCTGGGGGCCTGCTGTGGGACTGGGACTCCGAGATCCTGAGATATCCCTTCCGAATTTTTATCCATGTGGATGTGGGGCCAGTCTGTTCTGTGCCTGTGCTCCACCTACCAGTCTGGGTGGATGTAATTTCTTCAGTTCTGTAGTTGTTGGACTTCCATTCAACTCTATTTCTGACATTTCTGAGTGATGGTTGTTGTATATTTTAGTGGTAATTTTGATGTGAGTGAGCCATGTCTGCCTACACCGTCATCTTGACTGGAAGCCTATGATAGTTCTATTTTTAATCTTTGAGGGACTGGAGGCACCATCTTTTACATCCAGACAAAAATAGAGATGTTTTTCCTTAAATGCTGATATAGTAAATGGTGAGGGAATTATAGTTAACCTGGAGAATGAATGTTAACTAGACTTATTATAGTATTCATTTTGCAATATATACAAATATCACATCATTATGTTGTATACCTGAAGCTAATATAATGTTATATGTCAAAAATTAACCTTTTTATAAAGGATAGAGTATTAATTGTTAAAAAGTTTAATTTGATAATTCAGTAACTATTTTGGTTGCTAACTAGGGTTTGTGATACTGCTGCCTTTAATATCTGCTCTCCTTTATAATTAATTAATTCCCTAAAGAAGGTTCTTTTTATCTGTCTGAATGGCTCTTATTTCTGCCACAAAGACACTGTGTCATTTGCAGCACTACAGTTACTTTTTGAAAGGAATGACTTCTGATTTGTGGCACAAAGTAGTTTTCTAAAGAATGGCTTCTGAAAGGAGCAGGCCATTTATGAAAGGGACACTTACTGGGAAAGGGAGGCTGAGTTTACAAAGAATGAGCACTTGAAATTAACACGAGAATTGCGCCCCGCAAGTCCTGCTCCTGCGCACCCAGGGTAAGCGCCCCACGTGGTTACAGCTAGTTCAGGGAGTGTCTGTTTCAACCACGCCGCAGTTTTGGAAATACGTTCGATGCAGATGCAAGATGTGAACATTCTGAAATTACAGACAATATAGATAGCAAAGGAAAGAATCAAAAGAGCATAGTCAAAGGCTCTCTGGCTCTTCAGACCAATTATCATGCACTATATGAAACTCTTAAAAATCACTTAGAATTATGCTGAATCTACTTGAAACTTTGCCAGGTCTCCACAGGGAATAATGCCTGAAATGATCCATTGTGTTCCACCCACTTGATACGTGGGTTCTGACTAAATATTGGAATCTCCGTTTTAAGAGCTCTGTGAACTAGACAGCAATAAGGACTGAAGGATGGTGTAGCCTGAGTAGGGAAAGACTAAAGGGGGGCTTGACAATTACTTTCAAACACATTAAATATACACAACATTATTCACCAGCTAATGACAGGCTATACTTTATCTTAATGGAGGCTTAAATAAGAGGAAACCTGCTGGCATTGAAGCATGACAGGTTTAGATTAAATTCAAGGCAATGTTTCTTGACATTACCATGTTTTCCTGAGAAAGGGCTGATACAGTTTCTAGTCTGGAGGCCTCTGAGACAGGCAGGGAGGATCCAACCTGAGAAGCCAAGAGGAGCCTTTAAGACATTCCATGTTTTTATGATGCTGTGAATTTTTACCATAAAGCCAATAAAGGCAGAAATAATTTTGTTTACAAGGCATGCATCAAATTCTTTTACAAAGAGCTACTGTACTGTAATGTTTTTATTTGAGCCACTGACCTCAGTTGCGTGCAAACAGGATACACTTTATTGTTTTTCAAATGGCCACTTGCAAGGCATCTGTGAATCATGGAAAGGAAGTTGGGGATTCCAGGGCAATTTATTTGGTTAATGAAAAGGAGGGATATGAGGCACCAAACCCTATCTTAATCAGACTATCTGGGTTCTAACCCTAGCTCCGCCCCTTACCAGGGGATAACTTTTTAGACCCTTAGTTTCCTCCTGTGTAAGAGGCATACAGTAATAGCCTAGCTCAGTGAGCATTGTGAGAAGTAAACAGTGCCTATAAGGTCTCGGCACAACCATTACGAGTATGAATGTATGAACAAATATACTGGTGAATATGTGTAGAAAGGCAGGTCATGACACATGTGTGGAATGAATGGTCACAGTCATGAATGCAGCAGGAAAGATGGATGACCTGTCTTCAGGATGATGCTGTTAGCTCAGACACAGGAGAGCTCTTCCTGCCTGCAAGTTCCCTGTGAAGGTGGGTCCTTGCCTATCAAGAGCTCAGTATAAAGCAGATGCCTTTGTAGCGGAGTCAGGTTTTATTACAGTAAGGAATTTCACAACAAATAACTATGATAAGTAGATAGTTTAGTGGAAAAGACTGGTAGATTCAGCTTAAGCCAAAAACTTTTCCTGTCCAGGACCTCAAGAAAATCATGTTTCTGTGCAGGTCCTTGGTTTCTATCAAATCTTAACTGACCCCTTCATAAAAACTAATCTTTCTTTTGTGCTTTAAATCTTGCGAAGTTGAACATACATTCTCTCATCTGATCTTTCACTACAGTAGTTACATCTCAGAAATCAGCCAGCTATGAAACAGGGCCCTCACACCCAAGGGCTGGTTTTTAGCCATTCACCAACACATCACTGCTTGGGACCTGCGTGGCATCCAAGCGTCGTATCTGGACTTCCAGGCTTGTCTTGACCTGGCCCTTGCTCCCTTACTTTGCCTCGTGCTGCTTCCTTCTCTTCCTCCACTTCTTGCCCGGAAGTTCTCAGGCTTCGGCTGAGCAGTTCCATCACCTGAAGTGCTTTCAACAGTTCCCAGGCCTCTCTCTTCCAGAGGTCTTGATTGAGTAAGTCTGAGACAAGGCCCAAGATCCCACATTTTGTCGAAAGGCTAGAGAACTCTGATTTGGGCAATCCTTTCACTACATGTTAAAGAAACTTGACATCCATCCAGTTCCCTCAGGGAAGGCCGTGCAGCTCCCTGAACATGCCAGGTCTTTGAGTGTGCCCTGCCCTCACCGCCCTGCCCTACCACCTTGCCTATCTGGCCCTTGTGACGGCTCTAACCTACCCTCTGGGAAGTCACTGATGCCCAGGACTGGGGTGGGTCCACAGCATGCTCTGCTTACCTCAGCCCCAGGCTTCCTCACACTCAGTAACCACATGTGCCAGGATATTTGCTCCCTTTGCAGTGGGCCAGGAGCTTCTTGAAATCAGGCTGCATCGTATTTTGTTCGCCCTATTTGCCTACCAGGTAGCACAGTGCAAGCAAAGTTGTAGGCTCTCGCTATGTATTTAGTGACTAAATGCAGGTCACAAAGCTCTTGCAGTTCTCTAAGGGCTCATGTAGGTTCGATAAATACTGAGCATTGAGCAGGTGTTGGGAGGCCAGAACAGCTGGGTAGATACAGTGTGGAACTGTCTCCACAAAGTAAGATGGGCACATTCCACAGGGTGATGGCCCCTAAGGCTGAATTTTCAGGGACAAATAGTGGGCAGGTCATTTTTGTTTTTCTTTTCCTATCTTGTTGTTTCTGGTTAGTGATAATAGCTAACATTGCCAGAGCGCTTTAATAGTTTCCAGGGTTAGGAGAGTGTACCGTGGAGATAACTGAGGGCTCATGTTAACTTCAGCTCAGGGTTATTGTTCCTCCTGACTTAGAGTCGGAACTTTCTACTCCGAAGTGTCTTAATGACTTTACTTTTGTCGAAAAAAGTAAATAATTCTTTCCCAGATAAAACCAGGCTGTGTTTATTCTAGGCAAATGGGAAAAAATGCTGACTCTATTTTCTTTAACTGCCGGAGTATCTCAATAGGGAGCGT
>VMDR010003013.1:67448-79663 GCA_007922815.1 Macrotus californicus | reverse complement strand
CTAATAATTTGTTCTCAAAACTCATAATGAATTATTCTCTCATCTCTAAAATGTATGCTTCCTCATGTTGGAGGCCACTCCTCTCAAACATAAAACAGTAAAAAATATGGTGTGAGCAGTCAGGGCAAATGGTTTACTGAGTTGACATATGACAACTCAAAAAGGGTCACATTTTGTTTAGTACATTTTGTACGTAAGGAAACTGAGGCTTAGACAGTAAGAGATTCACCTAATGTCACATGTAAGATAAACAGAAGAGTCCAATATAACTGCAAGTCTATTCATTCTGAATCTAATTAACTTTTTTTGGTACCACTGTGTTCCACCCTTTGAAAAATGATACTTCACACCTGATAGATATGGACAGCATTATCAAACAGCCTAATAATACCATTAACTCAAAAATCCTTCATAACATGATTAAAACCTTCATTTCTAAAACAAATCACATAAGGTGTTTTATTAAATTAATGCTATTTAGTGATGATAATAGTAACTATATTAGAATATACAGAGATGACATTAATCCTGTCTTTCTATATAATTTGCTCTTAATTCTTTCTTTCATTTTGTATGAGAGGAAGTGAGGTCAGTGGGAATTAACTTTTCATTTCCAATTAATAAGGGAAGGTTTTGGGGGGAAGTTAGGCCTAAAAGAATGGCATGGAATTGGGCTAGAAGGAGGGAGGGAGAGCATTAGGAGAATAGAGAAATCTTTGGAGAATGTGCCAAATCCCAGCCTCTATCTACCAAGTAATCATATAGACAGACAGTGAGCAGACAGTGAAAGACTGGACCAGATTCAGTCACTGACCTGGAGATGAAATTCTCCATTTTCCATTATCATCTCGGCCAGAAATTCATGCCCCCTGGAGCCAGACTTAGCCAACTTTCTATCTCCCTCTACCCTGCCTGGCTTATAAACACAGATTCAGGCATGGAGGTGCGCAGGCCCAACACTCTCTTCCCAAAGGCAAACTATTTTTGTACAGCACTGAGCAGAGCGCAGGGGCTAGAAATGGTTGTAGTAAAAAAGAAGAAATAACAATATTAAATCCTGTTAGCAGTTCTGTGAGTGATGGGCAAAAGGAGATAAGGTGAAGAATCAAAACTAAAAATCTTCGGCCTACTGGCTATGGTAAAGTAAATACATTTTAGAGGGACACAGCTTAGTATCGGAGAGAGAGCCTGGGTTTGACAGTAGAAAGATCTGTGCTTATGTGCCCAGTTCTACCACTTCCTCTGGCTGGATTTTTAGCACACAACCTCAACTCTGCTGGCCTCGGTTAGCTGATGTTTCAAATGGGAATGCAATCATGGACGTCACCATAGAGTTGTTCTGGGTACTAATGTGAGAAAAAACATGAGGTTGTTTAGTTACCATTTATTGTTTACCTTCTACCATTTTCCAGAGCCAATGACTAAGTCACTCTCCCCTCCCAGGATCTGATCATTCCATTGCTCTCATCTAAAGCGCTATTTCCTTTTCCAAAATCCTTTGGAATAGCTAGTAGCTACATTACAAAGAGTAAAATGAAATGGATGAAATTAATTATAACATTTTATTAAACTCCATACGTTAAAATACCATCATTTCAACATGTAACTGACATGAAAAATATTGTAGACATTTTACATTCCTTTTCCATACTCTTGTAATAAGTGGTATATATTTTACACTAACAGCACGTTTCAGTTCAGCCCAGCCATACTTCAGTTTCTCAATAACCACACGTGGCTAGCCACTGCCTCTTCCAAAACAATGTTTCTCATTTCTGTGGACTGGATACTTTTCAGAGGGTAGTTTTCAGTGGCAACAACCATTCAGTGACCTGGGGACCACTCCATAATACCAACTCAGTTTTAGAATTTTAATTATTTTAACTATCTTCTCTGATAGCTGTGCTTCAAACATCATTTTCAAAATGGGATGGAGCAGAGTACGAGACTTGACCTTTAAAGGTTGTTTTAGCCTGGATTCTGGACCCTGTGGATACTTTTAAAGGTAGTTCTAGTTTTTCAGATAAATAAAGCAGCTGGGAAGAGAGTGGGTCAGATGAGATTAGAATCCCATTGCCCTGCATCCTATCCAACAATGTTCAAGAGTTGAAATGCTGTTGGATTCCAAGGGATTCTGTTTGTGCGGCATGAATGCAGATGTGCCCATGTGTGTAAGGACCCTCGCTGAGTCCACCATATCCTAAATTTGGCCAGCTCACTAAGGCATGAAGGATTATGCAGTTTAAATAGGATGAGAGTGGTGATGGTTGTTAAAAATTCAACAACATCAGCAACAAACAAAAATAAAACAGTGACTTCCTAATCCACCAATGAAATATTTTATCTCAACTCTCAGGACCAGGCCAAGAGCTCCTAGAGACAGATAGTCCCAGATCAATCTGTTAACCTTGAAATTTTGTGTAGCTATTAATGTGTGGACAAGGTCCCTTTGTATATCTAAAAGCACAGGAACCCTGGAAGAGGTCTGGCCTCAGCTGTGTTGCTGCAGAGACTTGTGTGAGGGATCCATACCTATGATAATATACAAGACAGTCAAGGCCCACTGATCTTTTTGAAGGTGGAAATGGCAACTACCCAGGAGACAGATGTTTGTGCAATGGTTTCTGGGCACCGTCAAATAGGATCCCCACTTAGAGGGGCATTTGTTTGCAGAAGGGAAATGCAGTTGGCACTCCACCAGAGGTCTGGAGAGCTGTGGAATATCAACACAGCTCTCCAGGAGCACATTTAACCCGGTCTGAGTTTGTGATGAACAGACATTAACTATTCTGACTTGAAAATAAGACGTGCTGCATAACTTGGAAACAGGGCTGGAAAAACACCTCCCAGCCTCTTCCCAGCTCACAGACTTGTATCCTGAAAATAGTGTGAGGAACAAAAAGCAGAGTCTGATTCTAGCTCATTGATCAAGGGACTTTGCTGCTCGTCTTGTCTACAAAATACCAATGAGGAATGAAGTGTCCCTTGTGCAGAGAACCCTGTGGCTGCCTTCAAAGATTTGCAGAACAGGAAGGACATATCTTGGTCCATCTTGAATGGTCTGTCAAGGATTTGAGGAACCAGCCAGAGCTTTTTTTTAGCTCCCAAGTTCATTTCAACTTACTGGTAATTATTTTTTTCAAACAGAGTGAATATAAAAAAATTACCTCCTCTCATTTATATGCTTTACTTTCCTCACTGTATGTGGTAAAAAAAAAAATGATAACATTATACATATTAAGGGAATATTTTTCATTGTTTCACTAGTTCATTATCTAGGTTAATGCACCAAGCAGAAAAACTATTCTGGTTGTTCATAGTGTGTTAGAATTTCTAATCTTTGCGTGCAGAACAAAAAACAAAAAACAAAAGAAAGGAAAAAGAGGACTGGCCGCCTTGTTGTTGTTGAATGTAGGTGTGTTGATTTTTTTCAGTCATTTACTCAGTTGGCATTTACTGACTGCATGCTCTATGCCAGATGAATCCCTAGATTTTGAGTGTTAACCTTGGGTCTACTCTTTATGAGGTGTAGGCCACTTAGCGAACCTTAATTTCCATGGCAATGAGATGACACACAATCTGATTTCATCACACACTGGACTGAGAATTAAGTGTGTCAGGCATTTTACCAAGCAGTAGTAGTTTCTAATCTTTACTCAGTTCTCTAAACTAAATATTATTGGACCAATTTTACATAGGAGGTAAATGATACCCAGAGAAGTAAAGAAATCTGACCCAATTAAATTAATGGCAGAGGTGAAATTTGAACCCAGGTTTGCCTGGCTGCAAAGATTATACTCTTTACCTCTATGGGAAAGTCTTTATAACCACACAGAACTATTCTCCTGCCATGTTTTATCATGATATAGCTCATTTTATATATTAATCCTAAATATCTCCATGGGGTGTTAGGAGCTTTGTGCTACTTTAGCAGCCAGCTTTTAGAAGGTTGGCGATGGTCTGTAGGACCAACAGAGACTGTTGTCACCCTTAGGCACAGCTCATCAGCGGAGATTCTGTCACCATAGCGCTGAGACCTGGGCATCCGAGCTTGTGCTAATCATGGGGTCACACTGTTGAATGAGTAGAAAAGCTGCCAGGAGAATATAGATCTCTAAATTTAATACTTGGGTTCTTCTTACATGCCAGTTTCATAGATCTCAACATATTGATTAGACATGGCCATCCATGTGCTTTAAAGAAACCAATGTATTAAAGCTACTGGTGGAGATGACAGAGTGAGAAAATGCTGTATGAAGGTCATTGCTAATTGTTTTGATATTTTCAGTACATAGATACCTGAATTATGCTCTGTAGTCTCTTGAACTGGGAAAAAGAGGCAATTAAAAAAACAACTATTTCTAGCTTCCACTTTCTAATCATATGCATTTCCTCCTGTTCTTTATGATGCTTGCAAGTTTGGGCATGTAAATTTATAAAAAGAAATAAAATCAATCTTTACTATCTTTGGTGATGTTTAATAACATCATTAAAATATTTCACAATTAACTGTGATCATTGAATTGTAAATCATGGAAGGTTCGGCAGTGTTGGAGAATCTCTCCCTTAAAGCATTGTGGGATTCTGTGAGAACCCTATGGAGGATGTAAGAAAAAAATGACCTGCGCGTTACAGATGAAGGTACAAGTTCTGAGAAGTTCCTGAGGGGAGCACAGGTAGTGGGGACAGTGAATATCCTGAGCATCCACAGGTGCCTTTTAGGTGAAATACTAAAAAATTGCTTAAAATTTAAAGTTATTTTTGAGTGTATTTTCCAAGGAGAGACTAATAATTGCCAGCTGTGATTCAAGTCAAAGGGGTTGGTGACATGGACATCTGTTGCCTGTGTAGCACCTATCTCTTCTTCATGTCACTTGTGGTAGCACCCCCAAATTTTCTTCCAAGGAGCTACCTTTTCCCCTTAATCCATCTGGCTGAGATGATATTGAGTCATCTTCTGGAAATGGAACATAAGAGGATCATGATAGAGATTCAGTGATGGGGACACAACTCTATTACTGCCATTTAGACACAATCTTAAGATTTTTGTTGGGACTTCTGGGAGCAGTTAATATTTACCCTGCAGCTACTTGTGAAGAATGACTGCTTGATTGCTTAGTCAACCTAAGGGACAAAGAACAGTACGCTGTTGGTGGGAATGCAGACTGGTGCAGCCGCTGTGGATAACAGTATGGAATTTCCTCAAAAAAACAAAAATGGCCCAGCCGGTATAGCTCAGTGGATTGAGTGCGGGCCTGCGAACCAAAGGGTCACTGGTTTGATTCCCAGTCAGGGCACATGCCTGGGTTGCAGGTCAGGTCCCCAGTGGGGGGTGTGCGAGAGGCAACCACACACTGATGTTTCTCTCCCTCCCTTCTCCTCTCTCTAAAAATAAATAAATAAAATCTTAAAACAAACAAACTAGGAATGGAACTGCCTTTTGACCCAGTAATTCCACTGCTGGAATTATACCCTAAGAATCCTGAAACAACAATTCAAAAGAACCTGTGCACTCCAATGTTCATAGCAGCACTATTTACAATAGCCAAGTGCTGGAAACAGCCTAAATGTCCATCAGTAAATGAGTGAATCAAAAAACTGTGGTACATTTACACAATCGAATACTATGCGACAGAAGGGAAGAAGGAACTCCTGCCCTTTGCAACAGGATGGATGGAACTGGAGAGCATTATGCTAAGTGAAATAAGCCAGGCGGTGAAAGACAAATACCATATAATCTCACCTATAAGTGGAACCTCATCAACAAAATGAACAAGCAAGCAAAATATAACCAGAGATATTGAAATAAAGAGCAAACTGACAGTAACCAGATGGGAGGGGTAAAGAGGGGGAGGGTCATCAAGGAACATGTATAAAGGACCCATGAACAAAGACAACAGGGGTGGGTAGGACAGGGGAGAGTAATGGGGGGGGGGAATGGGGACAACTGTAATTACACAACAATAAAAAAAAAGAAATGAAAACAAAACAAGCAAACAAAGAAAAGAACTGAGAAGGCAGGCAGGATGGGTCCAGATGACATGAAGCCAAACCCGAGCAAGTTCTATATCTGTTTTTTTCTCAGTTACATGAACCAATACATTTCTTTTTTCTTTCTTTCCTTTTTTTTTTTCTGCAGTTAGTTTCATATGAGTTTCTTGTCATTTATAAGCATGAGAATGCTAATTGATTCTGCAAGTTTGATTAAGTGCTCCTATTCAAAGCCTGTCTGAAGTTGTTGTAGCCCCCTGGAGTGTGTAGTGATCCTACAGGATGATTAGCATGAAAAAGTATATGGCTTGGTTGTATCATGGTGTGATTACTTAACAGTATTCTTATCAGCAAGATCTAATACAGGCACACGTGCTAGCAGGAAAAAACAATGACTAAATTCATTAACCATGGCTTGTTTACTCTCTCGTTGTTTAAGCAAATAGGCATTAATTTGTTTCTTGGGATACCTGTCCTTAGTAAAGGCTGCAGTGCCCACATATCAACGAAATTGGGTTTGATATCTACAAATATGTCTGGGTTTCATAAATATTGCATTTACACAAGTAGCAGTAGAGACCCAGGCTCCACAAACAGTTTTCTGTGCTGACATCTGCAATAAAACGTGGAGAAGGCAATGAGTTACACAGTGATCGACCTTCAGGATAGAAAGATAAAGATATCCTTATTTCACTATTTAAATATTTCTTTCTATTTGATCTCGCCATCAGACAGGCATGCTTTTATCTCTGGCATCTACAGAGGGCCTGCACCTGTCTCAGGCAGAGAACAGCCGGGGCTGACACGTAGGTTTCATCTCTCATGACTAATCTAATTGATTGGTAGTTGTTGCCTGGAGGGCTGGACTAAGAAGTGTTTTGGGGTTTTGTGGGAGAGGGTTTTGTGATCCACTAGCAATGGCTGCCCCAGGCAAGAGATAGACAAGAGGTAACACTAAGGAGACACCAAGAAATATTGAAAAATCTAAGCTTATCTGGTGGTTTGAAAGAAAGCAAAGATTAGCCAGTGAGCATAATCAAGCTAATTGCAGTAGAAGTCAATTATAAACACTGACAAAAGGATATTTATGTCATAAAATACCAAGCCAACCATACCTTCTCAGGAACACTGGTGCTGAAGCTGAATGAAAATGTGTTGATGGGCCAGTTTAATATCACTGTGGACTCAAGTAAGTGCCGTCCTGTGTTATAGCTCGAAAAACTGGGGCCCAGCAGGGATGAGCATGGAACAGCACAGCAGTGAAGAACACAGACTCACAGGGTTGGGATCCCAAGCCAATTGTCAGCCCTGGCTAGCCATGGGTTCTTAAACAAATCATTTTACTTCTCTGATCCTCAGTTTCTTCATAGACCACAGTGGAGAGGACCTGGGACTCATGGCTTTTTTGAAGCTTATTTTAATCAATTAATTTAATTAAAGAATAGTTTTGAAGCTCTTAGCAAACTTTCTGGCATATTATGGGCATGAAATATATAGCAAATAAAAACGATACAGAAAACAGCAATGCTAGGGATATCATTTTGTCTAACCCAGTCCGTGATGATAACTTGCTCAGAACTTGTCATGTATGGGGCACTCAGGATATATAAGATTGAGGCATAGGGAAAGTATAACTGTGCAAAAAGAAACATGCAAACAAAACAAAAACTCTCTCCCCTCGTTTGTTTTAAAGGCATCAAATTGGAGGTGGTAGAAAATCATGATTAAGTGTATTGAATTATGAGTTCAACTCTATGAATTTGAATCTTAGTTTAATGCTTGCTAATTCTTTTCTTTTTAGAGATAATAATCGTAGCATCTACCACTGGGATTTTTGTGAAGATTACATGAGTTAAAACATGGACAGCAGTTGGCCCAAAGAAATGCCTGGCCCAAAGTAAGTGCTCAAGAAATGCTGTTGTTATTAATTATGTAATTCTTAGAGCTATAACACCTCTAAGCCTGTCTCCCATTGATTTAGGGATTGTATGTCAGGCTTCGTGCTACCTGCTTACCCCATTTAATCATTACAACAACCTTGTTAGGTTACTTCGTAATGAGACTATGTGTTCCCAAGGGGAATGGTCTGTTCACTGCTATAGATCGAAGGTCTGGCTCAGAGAAGGCACTCAATAAATAAATTGTGGATACATTATTGGATCCTCATTTGCCAAATGAAGACATCGAGGTTTGGAAGGGTTAATGCTACATGGGTACAGTTCCTAGTAAGGCTTATTTTGTGCCTTCCTGGGAGATGGTGATGTCAGGTTTGGACCCAAATCTGTTTACTTTTGACTCCAAAGTCTATTTCTCATATCCACTATGCTCACTGACTTGAACATAATCAGGGTTTATTCATACCTCAGAAAAAATGATGTCACCAAATCGAAGACCATCTTAATGAGACCAAGCTGTGGGGCAAATAGGTACCCACTTTCATACTCCCCACTCCCATTAATCATGCTTATCCAGATGGGATTAACTTCAAAATTATAAATCAACAGAGCAAGGCTTTATAAGAAAAGAAGTTACTGGATGCAATAGCTTTACAAGCTGAGTGGGAGGAGTTTCTCCTTCTCTAGCCTGGGAGGTATTTTTAAATGGACATAAGGTAGGCTATCAGGCATTGAGATATGGTATAGGAATCTGCAGGTATTCAGCACCAGCAGGTACTGTCATGCCACATGAGACCTGAAAAGGAAGACTATAGATATAATTTGATACAACTACCTAATTTATAGATTATATTAGTTTTCTATGGGCATGCAACCAATTCCCACAAATTCAATGACTTAAAAAAAAAAGCCACATTTATGGTCTCACAGTTTCTGTAGGTCGGAAGTCCAGGCATGGAATGACTGAATTCTTCACTCAGGGTCTTATCAGACTGAAAACAATGGGTGAGCTAAGGCTGTGATTGTCATCTGAAGCTTGCTGTCCTTTTCTCAGCTCAGATGTTGTAGGCAGAATCCATGCCCTTCTGGTTGTAGGACTGAGGTTTCTGACTTCCTGCTAGCTGTCAGTGAGTGCCTAGAGACCACCCACTGTTTCTTGCAACATAACCTAACGTAATCATGAGAGTGATACATCCCCAGGTTCTACCCACACTCAAAGGAGAGGGGTTATACAAGGGCAAGTGTCACTGGGAGTCAGCTATAGAATTCTGCCTCCCAAGTTAAGTTGAGAACATGCCCCAGAAGGGCAAATAGATTTGATTTGTTTGGAGCACAGGACTTATTAGAGATAGACCTGGACTGATGGCTATTCACCTGGCTCCAGGTTCATCTCCATTTCTGGTCTCTGTAAATCAAATGCTTCACATTGTGTATCTAACAACTCAATCACCTTGATTGATAATGTTCTATTAGCATACATTTGGTGGTGAGTGACAAAAATCCAAATCGGACTGGCTTAACCAGAAAGGAATGTGATTGGCTCACAGGGCCCAGTGTCTGGCTATGGCTGCAGGCAGGTCTGGGTCTGTTTTGTGGCTAAGTCTTCCTCGCGTTGCCTTCAGTCCCAGTCAGCCCTCCTCCTTTTGGTAGCAAAGGGAATCGCCAGAACTCCAGGCTAGATTTTATCAGCTAAGCACGTCCATTATTATCATTTTGTTTTTATGAGTACTTTTAAATAATAGTTCCAGTAAATATTCTAGGCCTGACAATGACTGTACAAACCTGTGTCAGTACCAATATCTAAACCACCCATAGTGACCACTGGGATAGAACACCCTGGCTGGCCAGTCTTGGTCATATGCCCTAGTGCCAGGGGCTAGAATCAGCACCTATAGAACCAAATGGACTGAGACACTTAGAAGGCTGGTTTCCCAAAGGAAAATCAAGGTGGTGTAAAAGTAACAGGAAAATGGATGCAAGGCAGTCAAATGCTTCCAATAGCCTATGTAGGACTCCCCCTAGTGGAATGTGGCAGAGAGTGGGAGCTGGGGTAAGGTAGGCTTATTGCAAAGAGGGAGGTGAGGGGAGAGATAAAGGGCGGAACAGACTGATCATTAAATAGTGTTTAACAGAGAAATAAAGAGAGAACAGTACACCATCCTTGATGAGGTTTAGTTCCTGGGGTCAAGCTGTGGGTCCATCATAACAAAGTGTAATTCTCATGTAAGTCATACTAAGTTCCTGAGCCTGTTTCCTTTTCTGTAAAGTGGAGCTACCTGCTGTGCCTACCTCATCTTTCAGTCATTGCAAAAAGTACCATTTCAAAAAACAAAGCAAAACAAGGGAGAAACTATCTGAGATTTCAAGTTACATATGCTGAATTATTAATTCAAGTTAGAATATTGAAATTTTCAGTAGGGTTATTCCTTGAGATGAAGCCAACAGGATAGTATTTTTCTGGACATATTTAAAAAATTTGTTTTTAGAAATCATATGCCACAAAGGTAGTACCCTGGGCAAGCTTAAGCATAAGGAAGCTGGAACTTTGGCAGCATGGAAGAGAGGGAGTTGAGAGAGAAAGCTGGGCATATCTAGTGAAACAAGTCTGTGTGTGCTCATTTCCAAATACATCCATTCTTGTGCCTGGGGGAGCCTGTTGGGAGACCAGGAAGCATGCAAACCCCAGTCAAGGTATCAGCACGTGATGGCTTGGCTCCAGAATTATCAAGTAGCTGGGAATACCAAGATCAAGGTTCACATATGCAAATAGGCATCATCAAAGGCAGAAAGTGAAGAGTGTTAATATTCTTAAAGAATGAAGGGCTTATCAAGAATTCCTGTTTATCTAATAACTGTATCCTGGGCTCCTCCCATGTGAAGGCCAGGGATAGCACGGTGACTGTGGGCTCAGCCTTGGTAGCAGAGAGGCCTGGGTTTGAGTCTTGGATCTGGTATATAATATTGGGAAATGCATTTAATCTCCCTGTGTCTCAGTTTTTCTCTTATGAAAATGGGGGTTATTATCATAATAATAGTACTGATATCACAGGACTGTTTGAGGGATTAAATAAGATAATATTTGTGAAGCACACAGAGTAGTTCTGGAGCATAGGGTATGGGTAATATCTTTCCATTGTATTTTCATGTGCCAAGGCCTCATTATGAATATAACTTTTAAGCCTTTGAGTTCTAGTTCTAGCTCAGGAAACATATATTAAACAAATAATATCACCAATCGCTGTTTAATTACAATGGTGAAGCATGTTACAAAGGAGATATGCAGGTGTGAGAGTGCTGATAACAGGGGACCTGCCTTGGTCTGGAGATCAGGGAAGTGACAGTTACCCTGGCCCTTACAAGGGTGAGTGGGATTGGGATAGTAGTGGAATGTGGCTTCTGACAGAAGGAGCAGCTGGCACAAGGTGGCAGGGGTGTCCAGCCTTTTGATGTCTCTGGGCCACACTGGAAGAAGAAGAGTTGTCTTGGGGCACACATTAAATACATTACAACTTGTAATCACACACAAAAAATCTCATAATGTTTTAAGTAAATTTATGATTTTGTGTTGGACCACATTTATAGCCACCCTGAGCCACATGTGGCCCCCAGGCTGCAGGTTGGACATACCTGGGAGGCATCAAAGAACTTTGTAGACTCTAGTAACTGACAGAGTGCCAGTGTGGTTGGAGCGGAGGGCGAGACATGATATTAAGGAGAAAAATCAAGCCTTGTACACTTCATGTTAAAATGCGTTTTATTTTAATTGAAGTAGTAGAGGACATATGTGAAATAGATATTTAAGGAGGGGCCATATTTTGTCACTCAAAAGTGAAGGGTCACTGGGGAGAAAAAGACATGGAAGTAGAGGGACCAGTCTAATTAGGGTACAGAAAGAGGAAGACTAGGAGCCGGAGCAATTAGCAGTTAATTTTTGTTAGCAGTGATGGTACGGGGATGATAACTAGGTATAAATAATATAGTAAAGAACAGGGGCCAGGTGATGAAGGGCATTGAATTCTGGGCAGAAAGGTTCAGACTTTGGTATATTGGTATGCAATTAAAAATCCTGCAGGTTTTGGATAAGTATAGTGATGGATAAGAGCTGTTTTGAGCATATTGCCCCAACAGGTTTGGGAACGGTGACAGTGATAAGGGTGTGTGTGTGTGTTTGTGTGTGTGTGTGTGTGTGTGTGTGTGTGTGTGAGAGAGAGAGAGAGAGAGGGAGAGAGGGAGGACAAATAGAAAGTTCAAAGTATAGTGACTGAAACAAGTCCAAATATGCCTGCAGTAACATTAAGTGCGAAAAGACTAAACTCATCACTTAAAAGA
>VMDR010003013.1:0-67348 GCA_007922815.1 Macrotus californicus | reverse complement strand
ATAGCTCTTGATAGATACAAAATGTTGTATCTCATATAAAGGCAAACTTTTTCTCCTCTTAGCTCTTGTAGCATTTCCTAGAGACCTTCACAGGCCAGCTACATCCTGTGGTTTGCTGTGATTGTTTAGAGATAAGTTCGGCTCAGCAATAGACTTCGTCTAGACTCCTAGAAGATGGATACCAAGGGAGATATTTATTTCTAAGTCTTTCATACCATCTCATATTCAGTAGGCTCTGAACAAATGTGGGCTTCTTCCTGCAGTTGTTCAGTCTGTTTTGAACCCCAAGGACCCCAGATTAAGGGATTTTAACTCCTTTGAGATTTGACAGGAGTAGTAAACTTAAGCTTTTGAGGCTGTGGCAGGTGGCTCCAAGTCCTGTACAAATAGAGCTAAATCTTATGTTTATTTAAGGAAGGGGAAGTGAAACCTCCACTTTGTCACTGAACATTTGTCAGTATTTCCTGTCTATTTCTAGGAAAAAGGCTACTTACCTGCTTTTTGATTTCCCTATTGGCTTCCACTTTTCAATTTCTTAAGCTCAAATATAATGAAGCAACCTATAAAACCTAAGATCAGGCTGGAGACCAAAAAAGTTATCTACTCTAGAGGTCTTGAAGCTGGGATCCAGGTATACACATCCATGAATGAGCTTGACAGATGAAATGCCATGTAAAACTTTGTGAGTATTTTTGTAAATATATTTTTCAGAAGAGAGAGGATCTATAGGAATTGTGATGTTCTCAAAAGGGTCTATAACTCTAAAAATATGATCCAATGCTTATCAAGCCATCGTAATGGGAAAACTAAAAAGGAACCATCACATTGTCTCATTAAATGTCCTTGGAAAAAGGTCCCATTCTAGATCACTCAAGATCTACAGACAGGAAGTTCTTTCTTAAGTCTATCCTAATTCTTTGGCACCTCTTCCCCATGCAAGCCCTTGGTAAATTCAGTGGAAATAGCAAACAGCTGCTCACCAACACCCACCCCAAAGAAAGAACAAGACATTTCTCACATATCTCAAGCTGCTTTAAATGTTCTTTCTTTGGCAAAGAAGAAAAAAAAAGAAATATATTTTTGGCCTCTAAACCTTTTCCCACCCATGTGTATTTCTGCAGAAATGTTATCCATATGGTTCCGATTGCTTTCTTCATAAGTCATTAGGAATGCTTTGCACTGAGAACTTTTCTGATGACCAAGGAGTCTTTGGAGACTTTTAAAAATGGCTCTCTTAGCCTTTCTTCATAGAAACAGGGAAGCTAAACAGAGCCAAATGCAAATGAACTAAGACCTGACAAGGTTGGAATTTTATTCAAAACTCAAACCATAAGGCTTGGGTAAGTCTTACATCTGTCCATGCAATACTTTCACCTCCTCCTGCAGGCACAAGAGCTGATAAATACTCCATTGGCACAGAAGATGCAATGGTCTCAGCCATTTAAGTTGATATTTGGAGTTGGGTGTGATGACCCCATTAAAATTCTAAGCTTTTCCAATCACCCCAATGCTTCTCCATTATTTCCAGAGGACACAGTAAAGAGTTTGGACTTAGACTTGGGTGTGGAATGCCTGAACCCATCACTTACTAGCTATCCCTTGGTATGCTACTCAGGTTTTCCAAGCTCCTGTTTCTTATGATGTAAAAATGAGTTTGTGTTACCTACTCCATACCTCACAGCATTTTGAGACTTATAAAATATAATATAGGGAAGCTCCAAATTAAATGCCTGGTGTATGATAAAAGTTCAAAAATTCTCTCTGTCCCTCTTCCCTTTTTCTCTAACAATAGTTGAGACTGGGAAGGGTTCTGTGTTTCCTGAGGGAAATATTGGCTGTGTGGGGTGGAGGAGAGGAAGATAGGAAAATATTCCTTAGTGCTAAGTCTTCTCTTTTTAAGGCATCTGGACCACAGCCCATCTTGGGAGACTGATTAAGACTGAAGAGCTAAGAGGAATTAGTCACTATCTTGGGCCTCCTCCGAAGCTGCCTAACTAGGTTGTTTCAGACTGATTTCGAAACTACATCCCCAGCAGGGCTGCTGTGCCTACTCAAAGAGAGATGATGGAGAAACAGAGAGAAAAGGAAATAATAAAGGACAAGATGGGGTAGGGAAAGACAGCAAAAGCAGGGGAGAATGAATAAAAGGAAGGAGGGAGGAACGGAGACATCAACCTGGGGCTGCACACTGAAAGGGATGGGAGAAGCAGGGTTTGTGGTGAGTGTATGTCTTTGTGGTTGAAATCAAAGTCAGAACTGCCTCAAGAACCTCTGCCAGGATTTCAGCCTGAAGCGGAGGGAAGCAGAAAGTAGTCCAAGCAAAAAGAACTTTTTACCAGGCAGAGAGAACGCGATCACTTCCTTGGTCAGTGGCTGGGGAGCTGTCCGTGGTGCTGACCACCCGTGATTTGGATTAGAGTGAAGGAGAAGCAGGAAGGAGCTTCGAAGGGGAGCACTACTGATTCCCTCTTCTCCCACCCTCCCGCCACCCCACTCTCGGGCCTGTACTGCTGAGACTCAGGCTCATTCTGGTCAGTTCTCTGTCTCCTCCTCATTTATTTCCTCCCTCCTCGTCAATTAAATAATTTTCTCAAGTTCTCAATTCCTCACTCAATAATTTATCTTCTGTTTTGTTTCACAACTCCTCTCCCTCTAATTAATTCACCAGAGTCTAGGTCCTTCTAGGTCTCCCTATTTATCACATCTCTCTTATCACCCTTTGCATACGAATAACGTTAATAACAATAGCAATCATAATTACAGGGAACAAGCTTTGAGTGCTTACTAGGTGTCAGGGAGTGCTCTAAGTACTTTTACATACATTACCTCATTTAAATCTTACACTAACCATGCTGGGTAGGTATTTATATTCTCTTGTTATGCAGGTGAGAGGTTGAGGCTTAAGAGGTCAGACGTGTGACCAAGATCACATAGTTACAGGATTCCAGCCAGTATAGAGCCTGCACTTTTACTGAATCCGGGTTCTTGCAAATTTCGCATCACTTTTTCCGAATTGCTCCCTGCATCTCCATCTGGTAGCTTCACTGTTGTTCGCGACCAGTGCCTAAGTTTCCAGGGGCTATGAGTCTTCATTGCTGATTTAGTTTACATTTAAAAAGAATGCAAAGTAAGCAAACATACTGAATATGCACCGTGTGAGAATTCCGATTGTGTACTGGCCTTCTTTTCTGCTTCAGGCAGAGGCCCCGTGTCAGCAACTGCAGCCTGCTTCTCTGGCTAAATTCCGTGTCTTTGGCTCTCTGTATTAATATCCTGGCTCCCATAGTACTCTCACTCCTTCCCTGCCTCTTGGTGGGAACTAGTCTTCGGCTTTAATCTCGAATATGCAGGCGGCCCCTCTGCCTAATTCTTCCTAGCAGAATATGCCAACGTTATTATAATACATGCTCTAACAAGAATCCTATTCTTAGAGGCACACCACAACCCTATCGTTCCTGAGCTTGTTCGATCGAGAGAACTTTGCGTCCCCTCAGCTTTTCACTCCTACATCCTGCCCACCTAGAGAAGAACCTGCTTAATTCTGGGAGGTTGTGTGGGCTCACGCCTACATACACTGAGAAAAACAGTCAGATACTCATAGAGAGGCACACAGATACAAACAGACCCACACGGGCACCTCCCCAGACGAAATCACACTCAGACAGATACAGACACACAAGCACCCGCATACCCAGAAACACGCAGATACTCGCGAAGCACGCAGCCACAGACGCGCTTTAGAACACCAGGATGCGGGTTTCTCAGTCCCTTGCGGTGCTCACACAGGGACACGCCACCCTATCCCCAGACCCAGGAGACTCCCCAGTGGCTCAGTCTCAGACCACCCAGGCCGCCCCTCCCTGCAAAGAGGCCTCCCTCCTCTCCTCCTCTCTTCTTCCTCCTCTGCCTAAAGACGTACAAAACACTCCTCAGAATAAACCGGGGCTCTGGGCTCCTCCCTCCCCGCCCCCAGCAGCCGCTCCCCCATTCATTTTCGCCCGTCTCCGGGTAAGTCCCTCCCCCCGCGTAGCCCGGCCTCCCCTGCTCCCCGCCCTGAGACCGCGGCGTACTTGGACTTCCCTCTCCATTCGCTAGCCGCCTCGCTCCTGGTCCCCACGGCTGTGAACTGATCTGGCTGCGGGGAGGGGGAAAGCTCAGGCGAGGGAGGGAGAGCGAGCGAACCAGCGAGAGCGAGAGCGAGAAAGCCGGGGGCAGAGGGAATAGTGACCGCCTTCCGGAGCCGGGATTCATGCCTGTCCTCGGGACCAGCCAAGGGGACTTTACGGCTGAGTATGAGCCAGGCTGCTAGGAGCCAGGTACCCTCACGCCTGCAGTCCCCGCGCCGTTCCCGGTATGCGAGCTGGACGCAGGGCTCTCCCAAGTTCCCACCAAACCGAATAAAAAGCGTCCGCCTGCAGCTCTCCGCCAAAGACGGACATTGACTCCAGGTAAGGCGGTGCCGGGGCGCAGCGCCCCGCAGCCCATCTGCCCTTGGAGACAGCCCCGGGCCGCATTTGGGGCGCCCCCGCCCGCCCCGCCCCCTTCCTCCCAGCACCCTTCCGCTCTTCCCTTGCCTCCCGTCACCTCTAAGCCCTCTCAGGTTCCCGGGAAAGGGGGGTGCTCAGTATTTTGGGGCGCAAAGGGTTAAATGCGGCTTTTAGTAAGTGGCCTCTGTGCTCCCCGCGCGCTCCCGACGTGTGTACCATGGTGGGAACTTGATGTGGTGCTAGTGTGTGTTTGCGTGTGCCGCGTCGTCTTTTGCGTTTGATGCCTGTGTTTGTGATGTGTGTGTGTGTGCGTACACAGGAGGGGTAAAGAGGGGTCCTATAACCTAGTTAAGGCGCGATGTGTGTGTGCATGTTTGTATGTATGTGTTTGTATGTGTGTGTTGTGTGTCTTTTTAATTAGGTCTCCAGCTTACACGGAATGGGATCCTTACTATAGGACCACATAGCCATCGGGAAACCCGCTGTGGACTTCCTTCTGGGGCTCTGGGCTTGGCGTTTGGGGAGGATTATGGGGATAAGGATGGTACCTTATTTAGCCCAATATTGGTACCCTTGAAGGAAAATTCTGCAAAGGATGGAGACCTGCTACACTTGGACTCACCGTTTCATATGAAAGAGAAATGGCCAAATCTTGAGGCAATGAGATGCTGTCACTTTAAATTCCACACTAGGCAGGCTCCGGGATTCTGATGGGAATTTGGAGTCACTGGGTAGTGGGTGACATAGAAAGGGAGAAGTCAGCAATGAGCTCCGTATCTGTGGTTTGACAAGTCTGGGATGGACTCTGCCCTGCTTCTTCATTTATAATTGTAACAGCATAACAGCACCTTCTGCTTCTGGTGCTTTGGGAGAGGATCTGGGCAAGTTTGCATGGATCCCCTTAAAGGAAAAGGAGAAAGAGTCCCCCGGGACTTGCTCATCCATTACAGTTCCACAGGATCTCCAATTCCTACAAATTTCATTTGGGAGAACCGCTGGGTAACATGGAAGGAGATGGATGGGGCACTCTCCTAAGACAGATGCCTCTCTCTCTTCCCCAGTTCAAACAGGCTTGGGAAGCCCCAGAGAATCTCTTCCAACACCCAACCTCCTCATGGCTCCCTTGGAGTTAGGAGGGTACTGGGAGAAGACAGAGGGGCAGTGTGTGCATGTACGCGTGTGTTTCAGTACTGACGGAGACCTGCAATTTGGGAACAGGTTGTGGGTGGAGAGCTCATGGCAGGATGTGGTAGTGATTGACTTCAACTGCTGTCCTGCTATTTGCACCTCACATCTCTTCCTTGGTTCCGAAATACTGCCAAGGGCACGGGGGTGGTGGGAAGAATCTCAGTAAGGAAGACAGTTCAGGCCAAGTCCTTCTTTCCTCTTTCCTCCACCTCCTAGGAGGCTCTCTAGGTAAGTCCTTGGCCACCCTGGCTAGGTCCTGCTGGGCTGGGACTCTAGGGCCAGCCATTGATTTGATTCCTGGCTGCCTCTTAAAGGCTTGCCCTACTCAGCAAAAATGCTGAGTTTTACTGCTGTTCATGGCTTCCAGATTCGGCAGCTGTTACTTTTCCAAGGTAAGAGGCAGCGGTTTGGCTCTCAGAGGCAAGGCTAGGGGAGGACAAGGGCTGAGATGCTAGGACACAGCCTCTTGTCTGGCTGGGAAGGGGCCCCTGAACAGACCTTTGGGGTAAATAAAAGTAGAAATATCCTTGTCTTAAAAATTATTTATATGTATGTATATATGTATCTTCTGGGGAGAGAGAAGAGCAAACCTGCATTGGCAGGAACCTGCCCTGGCGGGTGGGTGCCGGTGCTACCTTGCAAGCACTTGCAGACACACCGTTCTCTGGCCAGAGGCTGATACCTGAAACTGAAGCCTTTACAGGGCTACAGGGAATCTGCTTCCAGAAACTCATATCAGAACAGAGCTCCCAAGTTCATTCTGGATAGGGGTGTGAAGGCAGAGGAGGAGACCCCATGTAAGGAACTGCTCATATTTTCTCTTTTCTATCCATAGACAATCAAATATGAAAGGAATATTAAAGAGCACACAGGCAGGACTCTGTGGTCCACAGAGGGGATGAGAATTCCCTCTAGGGAGTTGGTGGTGTGCCAGGGCCAGAACCTGTGAAGCCTGACACCAGGTCATTTGCCACACTGCCCAGGGACTGTATATTGCCCCTCACCCCTATCCTGCCACTGCACCCCCACCCAAGACAATTGCTTGTCTTCCATCATCAAACTTCTCATTTTGGAGATGCATCTCAAAACTGCTCCGCTGAAAACATGACCCTGGTGAGAAAGGGTCTAATGTCTCAGTCATGCTCCTCACTAGACCGACAGACACACACACACAACATACATTGTTTCTCCAGTGCCTTCAGAGAATTACACACGGGCAGGGATCCGATACTGGCTACAACTGTAGAGCATCTGAACTGTACCTGAGCTCTTTATTAAGGAATGGTTTGCTTTCCATAGAGCCAAGTGTACACACATCCACTGATGCAAACACTTCCAGCAAATTAATGTCTTCATATTCATGAGACTCTCACCCTTGTACATGTTATACATCTCACAGTCACTGTGGCCTCTGCGGGCACACTTGCATACGTGCACTCATACAGACATGTGCACACATAGATCCAGAAACCCTTCCTACTTGCTGTATTCCCCAAAAGGAAATTGCAACCTCCGCACCAGTTTGTGTTCCTGTATATAAAGCCATCACCCACAGGAAGACTGGGACACATAGTCACAGGGAAGGATAAATATAAAGCCCTATGAAAGATGGGCTTTTGAGAAGTCAGGGTCAGGCCCACACAGGAGGATGCTCCTGGAGTCCTAGATGTGTGTTTTTCGAGGTGTAGGCGAGCCCTGAGGAAAAAAAACATGGGGGTTTCAGGCCCATCTGCAATAGAGCCTTTTCCTAGCAGCCTTTTCCGGGGATGGATGGCACTTCAGTTCCCAGAAGGGGGAGCTGTGACTCCATTTCAACCAAGGAGAAACAGCTTAGAGATTCCAAATCAGCTCCTGGGCCCCTGTTGAGTTTAGATGGCCCAGCTGAGGCTGCAGCGTATTTATTTGAAACAGTACAGGTAGGGACCTTAAAAATAGTCTGTACACTCTCTCCTGCCCAGTCCAAATAAAACATCTTGGTTCTTGCAAGAGTTTGTGCTGTTGACCACAGAGCCTTCTATTTGTCTGGAAAGGTCTTTGCCCAAGGGGCCTTCATCTGCATAGAGACATTTTCTGATTTGTACCCTCTAGTTTGTCCCCTCCCAATTCCTTAGACAAAATCAACAATATATATATCACCCAAACAGGCTACTTAGGTTAGGCATATCCTGCCCTTCTTCTCTCCCTGCATCACACTTGCTGAAGTCCAAAGATAAACAAATTGGCCAATGAATCCTGGTAATCATGTTAAAGACAAAATGGGAATCATGTGAAAAGGACAAGCCTTCAAATGTCATTCCCCAAATACGCCCCCTCATTGTTTTTCATTCTGATCATTCCACAAGGAATACCTTTATGTTGTCTCCTTTGTTTTTCAACTTCAGCATCTACTTTATAAAATCCGACCCATATTTCAACATCCAGCTCAAATGACCCTTCCAGGAAGTCTTCCCAGAATCTTGTTTTGGAATTAATCTCTTTCTCTCCTGTTCTTTTGTGTAATTTTCTCTGAAAGTCTATTTTAACTTGCATCTCTGTCTGTCCTATTTGATAGCTCTGTGGGTATATGTATAGCTTGCCCTCCTCCATATGGTCTTTTTAGGAGCATTTTTTTAATCCCCAAGGACTGACACATACTAGTTGTTCTATTAATGTTTGCAATTGCTGTTTTCCAGTCTCAGCAGAAGCTGTAATCCCTCTCTCCCCCGCCCCCTGTCCCCATTGCTTCATATTCACTCAAAGCAATGCAAGTATGGCCTCAAAATTGCACCACTGTACCTACAGTACAGGGATATCAGTGATGATACAGACAGGTAAAATGACCTGAAGGAGCATTTCCTCGCTGTGTTCCAGGGACTTGTTCTCATTTAACCTTTCTTCTCACCCAGTGAGGCAGACACGGTCCCTTTACAGAAGAGGATAGTGAAACTCTTGCTGGCTGGTCCCTGGCCTAAGGTTGCATAAAGGACAGATAAGATTTGAACCGAAGTCCTTGCTTTGGCGTCTCTACTCTTTCCAGCATACCACTGACTTAATGGTGACCACTGTGGGTGGCAGACAGGACTGGGTTGCTCAACAGGTGCTAGGAGTATAGTCAGTGGCTTATTATTAACTCTTTCAAATTGATGCTATGAAGGAGTCATGAAGTCATTGAACCAAAGGATCTGTGTTTTCAGGTTTCTCAAGAACAAAACCTTCCTCCTCATTGAAGAGACAAGAATCCTTTTTGTAACATCTGTAACACATAGCCACGCAGTCTCATTTTTAGTACTTTCAGCAATAGCAAACTCAGCATCATACAAACCAGGCTATGCTATATAGAAAGAGCTTTATTGGAATCTTGACCCTAAATCTACCTTCTAAGACCTGACATCACCCAACACTAGTATAATTCTCTCCCAAATATCAGCTTTTCATGTACTGTAGAAGCATAATCGCATCTTCAGGAGTATTCTTGCTTAGACTACATGGGGACATTTCACCGCCTCATCTCCTGTACCATTCATTTGGGTCCCTGACCAACCTGGATGTTGTCTTACGGACATTATCTAGTTTATCTGAGTTATAGGGTTTAGACACCACAAAAGTGGGGAAGGTGACCTGAAATTGAGAGATTACAAGTAGTCATCCATTCATTCACTTATTTAATAAATATTGGGTTCTCTTTTTCAATTATTGCTCTAGACCAATCCTGTCAAATAGAACTTTCTATGATAATGGTTATGTTCTCTGGGCTTTCCAACATGATAGCCATTAACCACATGTAACTGCTGAGCCCTTAAAATGTGACTGTATTACTGATGAACTGTACTTTTCATCTTAATTTCATTATCATTTAAATAGTTATATGTGGCTGGAAACTACTATTACTGAAAAGCACAGATCTGGACATTAGAAATGTATCATAAACATGGTCCTATTTTCACAGAGCCCCTAGTCTAGTGGGGAGGGATGGGTAATAAATGAATCAAAAATAGATAAATTTCATAGAATAGTAAATGTCATACAAATAATAATTTGGGGTAATAGACTAGAAAGGAATTTAGATGGTATAACTTTAGACAGGGGAGTTGGGAATAAACTTCTCTGAGGGGGTGATATTGGAGCTGAGATTTAAATGGAAGGAACCAGCCATGTGATTATGTGGGGAAAGAACATTAGAGGCAGAGACAAGAACAAAGATGAAGTCACTAAAGAGGGGCAAGCTTAGATGATTTAAGGGATAGTGTGGTTGAGCTTTTGAATAAGAAAGATAATGTCATTAGTCAAAAATAAGAAAGGTAGGCAGGGGTCAGATCACAGAAGCCTTATACAAGATGAGGGAATGAAAAGTGGACATCTTTTTTTTTTTTTTTTTAATCTCCCTGTTTGGGAAGCAGGTAGTTTGAGGACTTAGCTGAGGAGAGATTGGAGTTTGACAGAAGTCCATCATCAAGTACTGTCAGTGGATTTCCATCACATCCATATTTTTTCAGTCATTTCAGTGAATCCTTCCAATCTTAATCTCTAGTCCTGCTCTGAGTGCTACATACTCTGGAGATACCGAAATCTAAAGGGAGGGGGGACAGATAGAAAATGAGGAAGGGAATGAATACCTGGGGGAAAGACGATTGAAATGAAATCTGGTGAAACAGGAAGACAGCTGGACTATTTGGATCAGTTTGGATCAGCAAATATTTATTGCATATCTTGTCTGGGAAAGGCCTTGAACAAAATGACTTAGGGGGTATGGTGGCGAATCCTGCTAGGTGCTAGCAATCTAAGAGGAGATCTGCAAATTTGTAAGTGATTACCATTCATGGTGGACTGGTAGTTGTCATTTCAGAAGTTCTGTAGGAGTTTGGGGAAGTGGAAGATCCGAGGAAGATACAGAGGTAGAGATGATGAGAGGAAGGAAGAGGGTGGCCAAGACGCAAGGTCTTGGAGATCAGAGACTATATCTTTTCATTTTATATCTCTCTTCATTCTAAACTTCATGTAGTAAGAGCACAGGGACTCTGGCCACCTGATTCTAGTCCTGGCTTCAACCACTGTATACCTGGACCACCTTCCACCTTTCGATCGTACCTGCCCCCTTCCCGGGCCCGCCTTCTGCAAACTGAGAAGGACCAAACTATGTCCCGCGTCACTGAAAGGGTTTGCTAAGCTCTTTGGAAATGTTGCATGACAAAATTCTTGTAAAAGCAGAGGGAGGCACACACGTGCGTGACAGCCGTGCTTCATCATAAGGTTTAGATGTCTTCTCAAAAATGAGCAAATCTGAAAGAAGTCACACCTCAGGGCACAGACTGTGGCTCAGGACAGGGTGGCTGAGTGGGATAGATGTGCTGCTGTTCTAACTCTCAACATCAGAGTGATTAAGTGGTAGCTTGAGGAACCACTGTTTTTCTGGAACACAGGAGCCTGAAAAGGCTGCCTAGAGATCCATGGACAGTCCTTGCTAACTGAGGGGGCAAACAAGACAATTAAGAAGATAATGAGACTGAGGAAAAGTGAAATTAATTTCTTTTTTTTCATATGAGGGTGAAGGGGATCTTTGTCTCTCAAAGGAACTCTCTTTTAGAAATTGCAGGTGGACTTAAGAAGCAGAGACTAAATAGAATCAGTGTGAGAAAGTTCAGAGTGGTAAATTACCCTGGCTGTCTGCTCTCCAGTGGAGGACACACATAGGAATAGGGAGCCTGGTGGAGACACAAAATATATCATTCTGAACAAATCCCATTCTGCATTTGCAGAGGTTTGTCTCACGAGTGCAAAGCTGCATACAACGATGTTGGGACCATCTTGGGAACACCTAGGAGACTGTATCCCCCCAAGGGTGAAGAGGTAGATACAGAAGGCAATTAACGAAAGTGAAATGCAATCATTTTCATTAAACTGTGAAGGTTGGAGCAGCAGGGCTCCAAGTAAATGACCTATCTGAACAGCTAAAACCCTTTGTAAGGGTTAACCCAATACTGGCCCAGAAGGGGTTGCTGAGATATAATTTATCTGGCCTTTCAAAGGTCCTGCAAATGAATCAGTGGGAACCTCTGTGAGAAATACGGGATCCTAGGAGTAATGTGGCACAAATTACAGATTACAAGCTGCTTCAGGTGGAGCACGGGCAGTCATTGAGGATATGATTGCTTTTGAGAGGACCCACACTTCCAAGTGGTCAGTTCTCGCATCTCCATTCTAAGAATTTGCAATCCACAAAAGTCGATGAAACTCTAGTGGGCTGTGGAACTCCTAGAGACCCTGGAAACCCTAAGAAAACCTCGAAAGAAGCTTCTGAGAGCTGTGACACAGGCATTTGCCTTAAATGAGTATGTTTTAGTTTATGAGTACACAGTAGGGGATAAGCTAGATTTCTCATGGAGTTTGATGGGCTCTGAGTTTATAGGCAGACATAAGGGAGGACCTAGAAGAAGCCTTGGCTGGCACTATAAAAACATTTTCACAAAGCACAGGGACCATTTAAACAATAAAATTAGTGTTTTTTGGTATATTTAGGAATGTAGAGGAAAGATTAAAAAATAGATTACCTGGCAGGGGGTAGTAATATGTTTTTTTCTGCTGGGACACATTTTGGAGGGACCACTCTTTGAGATAAAGTGGTTCTCAATCAATGCCATTGCCAGAGGTGGCCGAGGCAAGGGAAGGCTGAGAGAGGGGTCATCAAGGATTTTATTCTGAATGCATGTCAACAGGACAGCATCGTCCAAAGGCCAATGAAGCCTTACAAGTGGTTCCTAAAACTATTACTTGATCAGCCACAGTTTTACCTGCCCTGTTCCCTGTCATCCCTGACAGTGGGAATTACAGATTTAGGCAGAACATAGGATAGAATGTGAGGGGGTTCTGGAAGGATTGTTTAAAAATACTTATTTATATTTGGAAAGAGGGAAAGGGAGGGAGAAACAGAGGAAGAGAAACATTGATTGGTTGCCTCTTGGCACGTGCCCTGACCAGGGACCAGGTCCACAACCCAGGCACGTGCCCTGATTGGGAATCGAACGGGCAACCTTTCGCTTTGTGAGATGAGGCTCAACCAACTGAGCCACGTGGGTGGGCCAGGGCCAGAGAACATGGAAGGATATTCATCGACAGTATTTAGAGATGGCTGAAATGTCACAATTATGAAACCATTCTTAGTGTGGCAAAGTGTATGTGCCAAGCATGGCATATATTCTTAGTTTTGTAGTGGGGACTTAACAGATCTCTGCCCCAATGTCATCATCTCAGTGAGGACCTCCTTTGCCCACCTATACAAAACAGCAAGTCCTCTCCCACCATGTTACCTGCCATCTCTATTACACTCATCTGACGTCCTGTACGTTTACCTATTTATCATCTTTCTCACTAGACTGTCAGCTCCAAGGAGGCAGGGACAAGTCAGTTTTGATCACTGCTGTATTTACAGCTCCTAGAACAGTGTCTGGCACAAAATTAGTGTTCAGTAAACAATGTGTGTTTGTTTTTAAATGAAAGAACGAAAATCACATTTCATAAAAGGCTGTATTCAATACAGATTTCCACCAATGCTACACAAGAGTGTCTTTTATTCCCTGCATTCTTGCCAAGACTGAATGCTGGCATTAAAAAACAAACTGTTAATGCTATATGGCATCACATTGCTATTTTCATTTTTTTATTATTAGCGAACTTGAATATGTTGGGCTTTTTATAGGTTTGTTGGCCAAATGTGTCCTAAATTTCTATTTTTAGCTATAAGTCCCATCCCTCATATCACATTCTTACAGTAGATGATCTTATGACCATATCTGCACTCAAGTTCCACTAATAGGAAAGGAGAACTCAGCCTTGAAACTTTCCCCTTTATATTTACTGTCCTTTTTTTTCCCTACCTGTTCTCAACCCCATTCAATATTCTTTTCTTTATACATACCTGTGCATGTATGTGGGTGTATGTGTTTAGACAAAGAGGAAGATCATAGGTGTGTGTGTATATACATATATACACACACTTACACACACACATATAATCTTTTCTCTTGCAACATCTGGCTGTCACAATTCATGTCACTTTCACGCTGCTACTTCATGAGCTGCTTTTAAAAGGGCTGCTGTTCCTTAAGGTGGCTTTGGTTATTCCATTCTCAAGAAAAATAAGATCTCAGCTCTGGCCCAGGGTTAGAAAGTAGCTTATTCTATGACTACTGGTCCTGGCCTCAGCAGCACTTGAACTTCTACATCTTAAAGGTGCAAATAAACACGCAAGGCTAAAGTTTCCTGCCGAGGCACTGTGAAGTTAAATTAGTATTTTCAAGAGGCTATGAAGTTGGCAGCCAGAAAGTACGGGAAGAGGCGAAGATATTCACGGTGTTGACAGGGAAAGGAGAGAAAGGAAGATGCAGGTTTTTAAGGAGATTTACGAAGCCTCCCATCAGCAGCACCATCTATGCCGTGTCCTGAACCCTGTCAGATAGATGCCTTTCTCATTTAGATGGGTACAAGACAGGGATGGAGGGCAGGGTCTGCGTGGCAGAACGGTTGAAGATCAACAATGGACCTGACCTAAGACAATAGAGACCCAGCAACAATAATCAGCCTTGGTTTTGGGAGGCCACCAAGCTACTAAGAATTGGATGATGCCTTAGAGGGCAGATGGCAGGAGTTCAGGCCAATGAAGGAACGTTATGTCTTGAGTCCGATGATATGGGTTGGAGACCAGATGCTATCACTTATGACATAACTTGGGACGAATCCTTTCACCTCTGAGCCACAAGGTCCTCATCAGGAAAATGGCGAGGATAATTTCAACTTCAGAGTATGACTATAAAAGATAAATGAGATAACGCATATTATGACATGCAAGTACTTGGTAAAATAAATTGTAACAATGAGGAATGGGGGACTCCTGAGGAAAAGGATGATAAACAGAGTTCACACAAGAGCAAGCAGCATGCTGTGCTGTCAATCAGGTGCTCTCCTATATGCACTTACTGGATACCCTGGTCTTCCAGATGGGAAAACCACATCAAGAGCTACAGTGACATGGGCTGCAGAGGGCTAAGGTATTAGAACCAACTCAAATACTGTTGAATCTTAAATAGAAAAGAATTTATATCTAAACAAAATAAGAGAAAGTTAAACTGGATTATGGTGAGGATAACTTTCAGCTGTAATGGCCAATTATCCTCTGTCTTATTCTGGTTCCTGACCCATGGTAATATTCAGAATAAAGAAATCTATCTCAGTCATTTGACATATTCCTGAGCCTTTTCCTACTCTCAGTCTTTCCTCTAATTGCTGGTATCACATTGCCACATAGAGGGGACAAGGGATTGGTAAAAATGAATGAGCAAGCTCATTTGCAAGGTAGTGCCTCGAACCTGGTAATAATCTTTTTCCTACAAGACATTTCCAGTTGGAGAACATACCTGGGGTCATGGGCAACATTTCATCTAATGCAACAGGGTGTAATAATAATAAAAAGTAATAATAGTTAACATTTATATAATGTTGATGATCTGCCAGGCATTGTTCAAAGCACCAATCACATAAACTCATTAAATCCTCACAATATCTCTTTGAGGAATTGCCATTGTCATTCTCATTTTATAGATGAGGAAACTGGCATGGAAACGTGAGGTAATCTGGCCAAGGCCACAGAGTCAGCCAGCGGCAGAGCTGGCATTCTGACTCCAGCGCGCAAGCTCCCGGCCACTTTCCAGTCAGACAGAGAGTCCACGTCTTTGACACAGCATCGACTCATTGTGTAGCCTTGGACAAATGACATTCCTGCGCTGAGCCTTGGTGTCCTCGTCTCTAGATTGGGGCATGCAGCGTCTATGCATGACTGTTAAGAATATTTAACAAGTCATTAAGAGTGGTAGCAGAGGAGCACGTTCGGAAGTTAGAGAAGGAATGAAGGCAGGGGACGTGGTGTGTAGCATGGGGCTGACAGCAGTACCTCCCTGACAGTCTTGCTGGGAGAATGAATGCCACATATGTAGAGCACTTCACAACATGCCTCGTCTATAGTAAGGGCTCAGTGAGTGGCACGCATGACATTTATCGACATGGACATATTTTCTGTTGAACTATTAGTTAAAAAGTTGAGAGGGTACAAAATACTGTGTGTAGCATGGCTTCACATACACCTTAATGTTTGAGTGCTTATTTCTGGGTGATTCCTTAGAAGGAGTTTTATTCTCCCTTTTAGATTTACCTGTCTTTCCTAATAGTTCTCTAATGAATGCTTGTTACTTAGGTAGTTAACATTTTAAGGAGTAGAATTTGGGGGATCAGGGAGCCAGTCTGATAGGAGACATGTGTGCAACCTGAGATAATACAGGTAGCTGAAATTGGAGCCACAGCATGTTAGGGAGCAGAGAGGGGGTCTGTCTGTGTGAGCCATGAAGGTTAAGCAGCCAGTCGGAGAGGTGGAGAAAGGGCACTCCGCGTAGAGAGTGGGAGAGGACATAGTTCCTTGTGACTGCACAGCGTGCTGAGGGGTGGAGCTAGAGAAATGATCTAGAGATGTACCGTATAAAGCCTGGGAGCTCATAATCTGTGTTTAGAAAATTGTTGGTAGCTGTTAAAATGCTTGACTTGATTAGATCTGGGACTAAGGAAGATAAGGAGAGGGGAGAGAAGAAGTCTGGTGTCAGGTTTTGGTAATGGTTCAGACAGAAGATGCCCTTCTAGCTAGGGTAGTGACAAAGGAGTAGGTGGCCTGGAGAGACACCATGAAGGTGGGGCAAAGGAGAGGGAGGGGTTAAGGATAACTTCGTCTGAGGTGGTGTAACATCTAGGCCTGCTCTCTCTAAATAGTGCTTCCAAAAACAGCAGGGTCTCAATTATCTCACCCTGGGCTGTGAAATTCTTTAAAAAAAAAAAAGTTCTCAAAACAAAATTAAGTGTAATTTGCTTTAATTGAAAAATAAACACATGCCATGTACAGCACTCTCAAGAGGAAGAGAAGGAGCAGAAAATGAAATGAACAGTTGGGTGTGGTAGGCCCTCCATTATTGGAAATCTCAAAAGGAGAATTGGTATTGACCGACACAATGAATTCAGAGTTAAATTCAGGAATGGTAAGTGGGGCCTTCTCTTGAGGTATTGGTTTTCTTAATCTTTCATGAAGTCATTTGTATTATCATTAAGAGCATGATAAGGCAGCTGTGGGATAAAGGAAGGAGTACTGAGCTTGGGGTCAGAAAATTTAGACTGGATGCTTTTTTTTCTCATATTAATTATGTGATCTTTGGTCAGTACTTTCATCATTTTAAGCCTCAGGCTCCTCATCTGTAAAGTGGGGATAATAACCCACATGTCATTGGATTCCAGTGAGGGCTGTCTGATTGTCATCCATGGGCATTCTAGCACACTCCTAAGAGGTGACGAGGAAAGACAAGAAGGAAAGAGAAGGAAGGGGGGAAAAGGTGGGGAGGAAGGCCAGAAAGAGGCAGTAGAAACGAAGGAAGAGGAAGAGCTCTACAGGGAGTCTGATTGACTTACCCCTCACACAGTGTGTGCTCAGCGCCTTCTGGGGTCAGGCCTTGTGTTGATGCTGGGGGTGGAATGGCAAGCAGCCTCTAAGCCTTGCCTCTATGACACCTGTCTTCTAGCAATAGGTATTCTCAGTCTCTAGGCCATAGAGTGGTGTCTAGGAGGAAGATTGGGCTAAAGCACATGTTTGGAAAGCCTTGAGATGTGTTTTAGGAGCTCTTATTGGGCATTTTTCTCTCTTTTTACAACCACTCTGCCTTCCTCATTTATGTGTAGATACTTTGACCCTGACTTGGGTTCTGCCTGTCTCATGGGAAAGAGTCTAATACATTTGCATCTAGGTGTTGGTGGCTTGAAACTGTAAGCTCTAAGTGTCAGATTCTTATAATATTGGCCTTTTAGAATCATAGTTGTAGAATTTTAAGATCTATCAAGCCTTGGAATCAGGGAATCTTAGAATAATAAAAACTCAGAGTCAGAGTCTCCTAGATTCATAGAATGTAATATTCATGGAATATAAAAATAAACTCTTAGTACTGCCAAATCTTAAAAATCACAGAATCATGAAATTAGAATCTTTTAGGAGAGAATGGAATTTTATGGTTATCTGGTCCACCCTCCTGCCCAGTTCATGGAAAATACCAATATAGCATTAAAACTACAAACATTCTTGAGAATCTCTATACAGGAAAAAGGTGGCCATAAGGAAGATATAATACTTAATAATACTAATAGTAATTTGGCCCAGGGGCACTGATGGTGGAGACAGGTGGAGTTTCTGAGTGTCATAAAATTTCTTGGTGGGGTGATTGTTGACTTCACGGACATCTGAAACAGACCTTTATTTTCATAGAAAACTTGAAGCAAAATAGGAAGTAATGACTTTACTCACTCCATCCCTGCTGTAATTCTTCATGTTGGCCAATCTTAGCCATGCTGTCATTTTAGAAAATAGTCCCCTAAACATTGGACGTCTTTCTTTGGACGTAAACCCCAGAAGGTTAGCGATATGTGGTTCTATGTGACTTCTACAAGGTTCCTAGACAAGTGTCTTGCGTAGCACGGCTTTTTGGGCATCCAGGCTTCCTGTCTTTTCCCTCAGAGGTCCCTTTTGTATACATATGGTAGGTACACTGCTGTTGGTCTGCGTCCTTGCTTATGTTTCCTCTGAAGTATTGGCTTGTTTGGCCAAGACTTTAAAAAATTTTAACCTGGCACCCATTTTATGTGTTGCAGTTGTTTCTTCCACATTCTCTCACAGGATCGCAGATAGAACAGCCCTATTTTAACAGGTGCAGGAAGAACCTAGCTTAAAGAACTCTGCAGTGTGGATAGAACTTTTTGCTGCGTACCATGGGAGCTGTGTGTGTGTACGTGTGTGTGCATGTGCTGCTCACATATACTGTGAGTTTGGGAATTGTTCACCTGAGTTTGCAATTGCATTTGAAAGTATTCATGGCTTTCTATGTGCATTCATATGTGGATAAACTTATGTGGAAATGAATGTGCTCATGAATGGGTAAGATATGTAAATGATTATGTGGCTTTTGACATACTTTTGTTGAGCATCTACTGTGTTTCCCACAACGAAGTAAGTGCTTTCATGCATGCTACTATATTTGATTTTAAAGCCATGAAGTAGTTACTGTAGATATTACAGTTTCTATTTTGAAGGTGGGTCAACTAAGGCTCTTAAAATTGGAGTGATCAGGGCTAGTGTTTAAAATGGAGTCTGTTTAAGGCTTTTTTGTTTATATGTTGATTTGAGTGTACCAGTGTATGAATGCAGGTTGTGTGTGTATATGTGTGTGTGTTCACACTCATGCTCATGGACGTGTATGTATGCATGCATTTCTTTTTTGTGACATACAATATTTTGTATGCATGGGTGTATGACTATATGAATATGTGTATGGTAAACATATATGCACCAGCTGAAACCATAATCATCCAGCAAAGTAAATCTTGGGGGTCAGGGGCATGTGGACGGAGTGAGCTGTACGGGAACAGTATCCAAGAGACAGAGGGTTTGTACCCAGGTTTTCCCACCTACGTGCTCTCCCATGCCCTCCATGTCTCCTCACAGTTTCCTGTGCTGGGGGTTTTCTCAGGCTATGAGCTGAACCCACGTAAATCTCAGGCAGTCTGACACCCAGCCAAGCCACATAAACATTCCAAATGCACCGCACTGACACTGCAAGGGGCTGAAATAGAACTTTGAAATTCTCTTTCACTTTTAATTAAAAAAAGATTTAGGCCAACCCTGGGTTCCCAGTTCTATTTAACTGAGACTGCTTTTAACCGTTGTTGTATTTTTATTGTTGCAAATGTGACGCACCGATCCATCTTCCTCGTAATGCTTCTCGGTTTCTGCTCCATCTGTTGAAGAGAAAACATTTGCAGAAATCTCTCGGCTTCTCTCCAAGGGCTGAAACTTCAGTTGTAGCAAGCAATGCAGCGCAGGAAATGGGCTTGGCCATCAGTGAAATCAGGAAATTGGAAAAATCTTTTTTCAGTACCTTTTTGCTTATCATTTCCCCAAACTAAAGGTTCTCCCGTGTTCCCAGCCGGGGCCATCCTGCTCTCCTGTTATGATGGGCACCCCACATTTAGTTTTCTTCACTCTTTGCAATGGAAACGTCCGTGTTATTCTAATTTTTGTCTGTCCGCAACTCTAAGCTAGATCCTACATGCTTTTTCTAATAAATTATTACTAGTTCTTAATAAGGTCTGTGTTTGTTAGGGAAGGGGGATTGGACTAGGCACTGGAAGACTTGAGTTCAAGTCCTTACTCTGCCATGTTTTAACTTGGCAGGTCACTCACACGCTCTGAGTCTGGATTTCCTGGGAACGCCCCAGGATGTTGTGAGGATCAAGTGGTTTAATTAAAACCCAAATGCTCTGCAAATTGTGAAATGCTGCACTCATGCCACACTTATCAAATCCTGCTATTTCTTTGTCAGTTCATTTTGTTTGTTTATTTTCCTATCTACTTATTTATTCATGGAACATTGCTGGATGAATGCCATGTGCCAGGTCCTGCTGTGCTGTGGGTGATACTGATATGAATAAGGCAAAGTCCGTACCCTCCAAAAGCCCATGTGTAGGACAGCATAATAAGCGTTGGCATAGAGTCATGAGTAGGCTGAGGTTTCCTCTTCCTGGGGGACCAGGAGATTCTTCAATATTCAGTTCAAGGGGATGGCCTTGAACTGAATATTAAAGATATGGGGTTATTAGGTTTGGTATGGGGATAGGGTAGGGCAGCATTCTTGGCAGAGGGATTGGCCTGGGAAAAGGTAACAGAGGGGTGAAACAGATTGGGACATGCTGAAAAGACCTGCAGGCAATTTAGAAAGCAAAGGCAGAGATGCTGGAAAGAGGCATGGAGAGTGAAACATGGATAATATTGGAGTAAAGTGACAGCAGCTCAGAGCTCACATCTAGAGGTGGGAGGAGCCACTGATAGATATAATCAAGAAAGTAGCCCAATGTGATATTGTGATTGATAGTATTTGGAACTTCATCTTCCTTTCTGGCAGAGAGCTTCAAAAACCCTTGGAATTTCTGAAGCAACGAGAGAGATACCGGTGTCTTTTGTTATGTTAACGAGATAACTTGGAAAATCTGGGTGGGTGCTGGTTGCCAGTGAAGCCAACCACGTGATTAAGAGGATTGAAACTTTCAGCTCCACCCACTGACCTTAGGGGAAGGGAAGGAGGCTGGAAGTTGAATCTTTCACTGATGGTTAATGAACTAATCAAGTATGCCTGAGTAATGAAGCCTCCATAAAAACCCCCAAAAGGACAGGATTGGAAGAGCTTTGCAGGTTGGTGAACATGTGGAGGTGCTGGGAGGGTGGTGCCCCTGGAGAGGGTGTGGGAGCTCTGTGCCCTTTCCTCATACCTTGCTCCTCTGCATCTCTTCGCTCTGGCTGTTCCTGAGTTATATTCCTTCATAATAAACCAATGCCCTAATGAGTAGACAGGTATCCTGGGTTCTGTGAGCTGCTCTGGTAAATTAATCAAACCCAAGGAAGGAGTGGTGGGGACATCTCATCGATAGTGGGTCAGTCAGAAAAGCACGGGTGGTTACCTGGACTTGTGAATGGCATCTGAAGTGGAGGGAGAGGGACAGTCTTAGAGGACTGAGCCCTTAACCTGTGGGATCTGACACAGTCTCTGGGTAGATGGTGTCAGAATTGAGCTGAATTGTAGGACACCCAGCTGGTCTCCACGCATTGCTTGTGGTTGGTGTAGCAACCCCCCCTACTCCACCCCACCCCACACAGGCATTGAAATTGGTCTCAGAACACCAAAAGATCCAATTGTAATGATAACTGCATTCGCCAAGCATTTAACTGTTGTATATCTGTGGCAGACACTGTGTTAATGGTTTGTGTTACTCATTTCATCGAAAGATCAGAAAATAAGATGCTCTGGAAGAGATACAATTTTGACCGATGTGGGAATGAGGTGAAAAGAGTTGGCCTGACTTGCCAGCACAGACAGTGGGCTTCACAGTTTGAGTGCAAACCAGGTCTGCCTGCCTGTAGTGTCCGCTCTTTTTCTCTTCGCTCCCCAGCTGGGCATTTTAGGAGTATCTGGTTAGCTCTGTGAAGGGGCTGGGAAAGAGGGAGAGGCTGAGCAAGTAACAACTATGGTTACTCCGAGGGTAAGATAAGAAAACCCCTTAGAACTCTACAAAGACGTTGTTCTAATTGTGGAATTTCAGTCAACATTTCCAGCCTTTGCAGGAAATTTTGGAGCAAAGAGGAGAGTTTGTGTGAGCAGCTTCCTGGTGCACCCGGGAGAGGAGGTGGGAATCCGGGAGGAAGTTAGGTCTTCAGTCTCTTGTTAATTCATACCCTTCACATTGACTGTAGTGGGTTCTTCGGAGATGCCTAACATTTCTGGATAATGTAATGGCAGCTACCTTGATTGGCAATCCACCAGAGGCAGAACCCCAAAGTGAAAGGACCATCAACCAACACGTAAACTTTATTTTTTCTCCTCCTCTAGTTATGTTTTTGTAGCATTTTTTAAGTTCTTGAAGGAGGAGCCCTAGAATCACATACCCTGTGGTTTGAAATGTCTCTGAGATTTTTAACCTCATTCTTGATTTGTGAATGCTGGGAGCCACGGTCCTCAGCTCTGCCTCAGTGTGTTGCGGCCATGTCTGCCTGTTGCTTTTCCTTTTGTGCATGCCTTTTCGTGCTGTTCTCCTTCCGTCAAGACTTATAGTTTGATGGCTCTTAAAAGCTGGTCCAAAACTTGTGTCTAAGTTTGAGGAGCAGTCTTTTATTTTCGGAGTATACCCTCCCTAATTTATGTTGCTTGGTAAAATGTGTGTTGTCCTATAAACTGCTAGTAATAGTAATTGCAATTTTTGTTCAGTTAAGTGCCCTTTTCCAGAAGAAAAATACATTGAGGATTTCATGTTGGTACCCCAAAGTTGGTTTTATAAATTCGACTTGGCTGCAGAACTTGAAAGACTGTTGTTGATGCTGTAGGTCATGCAGAATAGGTCTGTTTCTCATTCCACCTTCACATCCAGAATATATTACCATATCTTTGTGTATTTTATCATCTCCTGTAATACCTCGGTAATGTCTTGCCAATGGTAGGTCATCATTATATGTGTGATAAAAGAAGTGAATCTCCAGGTAATCAAACATGTTCAGGGATGTTTGGTATAGTGAAACACACAATAATGTAAATAAGTTTCAGTTTGATATGAAGCTTACAGTCAAGACTTCAACGTTGAGTAAGCTAGTGGTTAAGGGCTTGGGTTCTGGAACCAGATTGCCTGGGTGTGAGCCCACTAACTAGCTATGTGACTTCAGGCAGGGTACTTAACAATGTAATGCCTCACTTACCCAATCTGTGAAGTGGGTATAATAAAAGCCTCACAGAGTTGTTGTGAAGATTATATCAGTTTATCCAGGTAAAGATTTTAGAACAATGGCTGATACACAGGAAATGCTCAGCAGATGTTAATGCTCATCATTAAGGGTCACACTATTAGAAATGTTGGAGTTGGGAGCCCAGGTTGACTTGGATCCTAAGACCTGATGCATGTTCCTGCTCCACAACCTATTAGTTGAGTAAACTTGGAGCAAACCATTAATCTGAGTAACCTCACATTCAGAACTAACAGTCCATACAGCTTTAGAGAAAGCTAATGTGCATAGGATGAAGAAGTCAAAAAAGCCCCCAATGAAGAGAGGCCTTACAGGGGTGTCCAACCTGTGGCCCATGGGCCACATGTGGCCCAAGATGGCTATGAATGTGGCCCAACACAAAATCGTGAGTTTACTTAAAACCTTTTCATTTTGCTCATCAGTTTTCGTTAGTGCATGTGTATTTAGTGTGCAGCCCAAGACGACTCTCCTTCTTCAGGTGTGGCCCAGAGATGCCAAAAGGCTGGACACCCGTGCTAGAAGATGCAGGGTATTGCTATAGAGAGGGCAATGATAGAGTGGCCCAGAAGCTGAAGTAGCCTCTGGAAAAGATTTAGAGCCACGAAGTTTCCTCTTTCTGGAAAGTTCTTCAAAGAATTAGTAAGATCATTTTTTTTCTCTTAGGGTGGAAGATTTTGGAACTATTGCATTTGATGGGATGTTCTTTTTCATAGAGTCACCCAGAAATAGAATTCCCATTCTCCCAGGATTTTCTATGGTGATGAACACTCTTCTTATCATAAAGGGGTTGATGAAAAGATGGAATTAACATTGAAAATAGAATTAAGGAAACTCAAGTAGTTAGAATGTCCTAAAACATTTTGTTCAGGGGCTGGAATTGTTATCAAGTATACTTAGGATGGGATAAATATGGAAAGGGTTTCCGCATGAGGAGAGTGGAATCAGATGTGTGTTTGTGAATACTCAATGAGGCAGAGGTTGTTGTGGGTGCTTCTGGCTCTCTGGATTTTGTTTGTTGCCAGAGATTAGGCTGCCATCTGGATAATACCTGACTCCAAGATGTCGCATGGGTTCTTGCTGATTTTTGGAAGTTTGCAAACAATTTCTTTTGTTTATTTTTGTGCAGGGAAGAAGTAAATGCTGGAACATTAGGTTATGAGAGGAGACTGGATCATGTGGGGTGGAGGCAGGAAGTCTGAGGCTTTGTTTTTTTATGTGCTTGGAGCATCTTGGTAAGCCACAGCAGGGGCTGAGTTAAAAAAAAAAAAAAAGCATGAACAGAGGATGCTGAATGGGTCATCTGATTGAGTGCCACTCTTAGCAAAATAAAGGCGTTTGCACAATTGGATGATGGCTGTGGCATCTGAGGCTGAGTGTGTGGCCAGAAACTGGGCCGTGGGGGTATGTTCAGAACCTCAGCACTGGGTACCAGGTAAGCATTTTAACTAGAGCATCTTGGAAATCCATCCATATGGTCACACATGCACCTATTAATGCAATGAGCAGGTGTGGAAAGGCTTCTCTTTGTGCTGGAGACTGGTTAAAATGATAAAGCAGATATGTCCCTGCTCTGGGGGAGTTTAGTCAACTGATAAATATATGTTATACACCTACTGTGGTATATGCTGGTGAGAAAAGTGAGCAAGACAGCATGACCTTTACTTTTAAGGAGCTTGCAATTCTGAAGAAAGATTAATATTAACCAGATAGAGTATGAGAGTGCTAGAATATATATGTGTGTGTGTGTGTGTGTGTGTGTGTATACATATATATTCCAAATAGTAATAAGTGTATTTTTATTAAGCATTTGCTATGTGTGAAGCACAGTACTAAAACATTTTGTATGTGCTGTCCCAACTAATTCTCCCTGGCATGGGCAGCCAGGGAGTCTAGGCAGGAGAGGGACATTCTGATCTTCCATACAGCACAAACTTGGACAGTTAACAGTGTCTCAGATATTAGCATCTGCTCAGGATCACTACCTCTCAAGGACCCCAAGAGGGAGAATCCACTGACCCGATTAGGAGCGACCCTATAGAGATAGAGATAAAGAATGAGGGGGCAGGTCTTAAATGTAGAAAGATGGGCTTTGAGGTGTAAGAACTCCTTTGAGGGGCAGGGGTGGCATTTAAACAGGATGCTGTGCAGGAGGAGGAGGCATTTTGAAAAAGTCAGATCCATGCTGTTCAGCGTAAATGCAGGGAATGTGGGAGATGCGCCTGGTTGCGTAGGGGGGAAAGGCCGCGTGGTGCCAGGTGGGGAATGGAGCAGTTGTGAAGTTCAGGGTTTATGACTTAAAGAACGTGACCCAGATAGCCAGCTTTCTCTTACTGATGTGTTTTTAAGCGGATGTTCTTCTAAAATTCACCCTTCGCTGACTCCATATCTCATTCCCCAGAGGCACTGCGGAGCAATCTGTTTGCATCTGCACTTTATATAGCTGTGGGTCCTTTTCCCGTCACACCTGGTGGGTCACATCTTGGACACAGCCCAGCAGCCGAAGTATCATGTGCTGAATGACCTGGAGGAAGCTCGGCTTGACACTATGCCCTAATAATACCAGGAGGCGTTTAGTGCAGACTTCCTGCATTCCAGGCACTCTGCTAACAGCTTTACATTCTTTGATTGATATGATCCAGGCAACATCCCAATGTATTATATTAATCTTTATTTTATCGATATGTAAACTGAGGGAAAGAGAAAGAAAGCAACTTGCCAAAGTCACGTAGTTAACTAATGGCAAGCCAGGGTTTGAACTGAGGATGTGTCAGTTCTAGAACCTTGTGCTTAATCTCTCTAGTGTACTGTTTGCTCAATGGTCTACATAGATTTTCCAGCATAGGGGCAGTTTTGGGTGGTGCTATAATAATAGATACGTTTAGGAATAGGAATGAAAGTAATATCAGGCCTTCATGAATACCATTGAGTTCATTTTTCTCTCAAATCATCTGTCACCCATACGTGGAGTCTTACTGGTCTCATGTCTAGAGGTCTGCCAGGTGCTCAACATGTGAATTCTGAATCCAGCTCCAGACCGTGAAGAAAATGCAGCTGAGATCCCCGTTTTGAGGGTACACAAATGGAGGCTGAGACAGGGGACGTGATGCTCTCGAGGTGACTGAGGTAGTTGGCTCCAAAGCCCACGTTCTTACGTGGTGTTTTGTATAGGCCACTATTCTCATCTGTGTCTCTGTTTCTTTGTCCCTAAAACACAGGAGTCAGATTAGATCAATGTTTCCGAAATGTCAGTTTTCCAGGTACCACCGTAATTTCTGCTCTCTTTTTGTTTCATCTGTATCACTTTTTGTTTTTTCCCTTAAATTAATCCACTTATTATATAAATGCACACATCCATTTATAAAGGAAACTTCCTCTTGCTACAACTATTTTCTTTCTAAGAGAACATTGTTTGCTAAATAGATGGTAATTCAATAGATGGTATAACTGCGCAAATAATACAATTAAAACAAAAACAGCACAGAGATATTCTAGTTTACAGTCTCACTTCTATATTCAGCTATATTCTTTCTGGCCCAAATACCTAATCTTTAGGCCTGCCCTGCTTGTATTAAAGAGGGATATTTGAAAATATTAAAGAGAAGCTAAAGACATAGTAGCATCAAAAGGAGCCCTTCTCTTTGACTTTATCAGGATTGCGGCAGAGTTGAAAAGCAATTTTTTTTTTTATTATGTGAGTTAAAGTTACTTTATGAAAAATCAGGTCTCCACTTAAAGCCATGTCTCTTCCAGCCAGAATAGACAGCACTGATTTTATGAAATGCTGGCCTGGGGGTCTGTAGCATCTCCTTGCCTTCTTTCACTCTAAGAATTCCTGAAGGGTCCTCACCTACTTAGACATCCATTTTGAGAGAAGTAGGCTTGATTGGATGGCAAAGTGAAAGATCTGAGTCTAGCCTGAGATGCGGAAGAAGGACATAAAAAGAGAGCTACCACTCTGCTGTAGCCACCTGAGACATGTAGGAGGGAGGCAGGGATGGGAGTCAACAGAGCACCCAGTGCTGGAGTTTGTTTCCAGAGCCACACCTTCCTATTCCGACCTTTCACACTTTGATCATTTTTGTTGATGCCCATCAGCTCCCTATTCTCTGGCCCCTTCCATGATTCTTGCCTACCTTGTCTTCCTTGTTCACCAGAGACACACGATGTCAGGGCTGGCATTCATTTAAAAAGCTATGTCTAATGAAGATTTTAACAATCTGTAGGAAGAATGAACAAGAATCACAAGTTTTCTCTTTCCTCATCATTGGTTGGGCATTTGTCATGTATAATTTCAGTTCCCCCAGCAACTCAATGAAGTAAGCAAGGGTGAGCATCTCATTTGACACCTCAGAAAGTGAAAAATGGAGAATATCAATCAAGTCCCTCAGCTTCTGAGGCCTATGCAGCCGGGCTATTTCAGAACCTGTGCTTTCTTTCTGTTACTGTGATGTGTTGAAGACTTTCCTGGGTTGGGGAAGAGGAAGTTCTTGGATTGGGGACCTGTCCCTGCACCCCAGTGGTAGGACACACTGTCACACCTCTCAGCTCAGCCTTTCTTTATTCACTGGTAGAGGGATGATGCTAATGAGATCCTCCTCATGGTTGTGCCCCTTGGGGGCCAATTAACTTCACTTTCCTTCAGCTGCCAGGGACCTCGATACTAAATCCAGATCAATTAGCTCTTCCCAGGTGCCTGGTAGCATCTCTTCACTCATTTTCACTATTCTTTGTTCCATTTTTATTTCTAATTGTCCTGATTTATATCTTATTTAACTTTGTAATATCACTTTAGCTGTATCTGGGGCATAGGTGGGGTATGAATTCTAAGTAAATAAGTAAAACCACTTTAGTGCTGTCTCTGGAGAGGGAGAACAGCTCCTGGGTCCTCTTCTGGATGGAAACACTGAGGCTGTTCCTGAGGGGGGCAGCTTGGGGAGATGAATCCTTTCTAGAGCACAAGGGCACTTGGAGAGGGGCCAAACCTGGCCCACTACTTGTTTTTGCCAATAAAGTTTTATTGGAACACAGCCATGCACATTTTTTACTGGTTGTCTGTGACTGCTTTCATGCTACAATGGCATAGGTGAGTAATTGAAACATGGACAATATGGCCTATAAAAACCTAAACTATTTACTACCTGGCCCTTTAAAGAAAACGCTTTCTGTTTCTGGTCTAGAAGAAAATAAGATTTATAGAAGCTGCTGTCTGGGTAAAAAGGGAAGCTAAAGTTTTCTCTATCTCCACTCCCTTTATTTAGTGTCTCATTTTTTTCTTTCCTCCCTAATTTCTTCACCTTACCCTTCCCTTCTGTTCCCTTCCTTTCTCTTCCTTTTTTTCTTTCTCCTTTTCCTCCTGTGTTGAGCTGAAAGATTCCTTCTAGTTCAGTCTTTTTTTTATTTTTGAAGAGGACACTGAACTCTAGAAACTGGAAGTGACTGCCAGGTTAAGGTGGTCAGAGAGTGGCCAGGAAGGGACTACCACTTCCCAGGCGGTGTCTTTCTCTTTGTGTCTTCTACTGTGCACGCAGACCACAGCTAGGAGCTCGGAGGAGACAAGGAGAAAAGAGAGATACAAATACAGGAAAAGCACTTAGCACAGTGCCTGGCACATAATAAATAATAGTGAAGCTTAGCTGAGTTCAAGAAAAGCCCAGTCTAATTGCAGAGGCAAAAAACATGTACCCACAATCTGAATGTCAGAAACTAGTCAGAGCCTGAGAAGTTGCTGTTTTTCAAGATTGGCCAGGAGACCCTCCCCTGCACCTCAACACCTGCCCCTTCATCATGGCCACGTCGGAGCCCACTTTAAAAATTGCTACCTTAGGCCAATGTTCTTATTTCAAAGGTCGTGGAAATCGAGTCTCAGAAAGAGGTGTTAACCTGCCCAAGGCCACACAATCAGGTAGGACAGCCAGGGTTAGAACACAGTACCGTAGGTTTGTAGTCAAACACTTTTTCCGCTGCAGGAATCTGTTAAGTAACTAAGGGGTGGTGGCATATGTTTTAAAGGACAAAGAACAATTTTATCCCTTCTTAGCTATTGGATCTGAGAAGGGGCTGATGCAGTCAGGGAAGGCTTCCTGGAGGAAGCAGGGCTTAGGTGGTACAAAACAAGTAGAGAAAATGATCTGCAGCTACAAAAACAGCAGTGTATTTCCCCAAATGTTAGGAAATTGGACTTACTGTGGTTACAGGATCTGCGCTATTGTACAGGGAGGAAAAGCAAGGTCTAGAGAATTAGGTTCAATTTAGTTAAGGGTGAGGTTTGGGTGTTTAATTAACATGTTTAGACTTGATCCTGTAAAACCAAAATCAAAAATAGATACACCTGTTGGCACTTAACTGTGTTGTTTTTGACCCTCACATGTCAGGGGAGAGGGTCATTTGTCCATGCTTGAAAATGCAGAGATTTCGTATAAAAGTCTGGATTGCCTTCTGGCTTCTACTAGAAATCAGAGGACTGGCAGGCCAGAGATACTTCCTGCATGAAAGCAGTCTGCTATCCTAGACAGGATCGCATGCTAGCCTTCGTCACCTTATTCTCTTCTTAAGCTCTGCATCTGTCACTCCGTTCCCTCATGTTTATGCCTGGACTTGAGGCTTTTGAGTTTATGTTTCCTGAAGAAGTGGTGGTGTACTAAAAATTTGTCATTATTGACAGGATGAAATCAATGTCAGAGGCTGTTTATTTGCTCATCAAACATTTATTGAGCATCTATTTCCAGCAAGGCTTTAAAAGGAAAGGATTGAGTTCAGGAGCTGAATTTGGAGGTTCGTCTAGTGGTTCAGATGAGAGAGGATGAAATCTGCTTGGGAATAGAGCCATGGTGATGGGGCAGGTTGGATGCTTTCCTTTGATCCCCATAGTCCTACTTTTAAAGAGAAACTTGCCCCCTTCCACTTCTGTAGAGTCAGGTTACATGTCCTTTCAGACCCCTTCACCAGTTTCATCTGAGAGAGGGATCCATCCTCTCTCATTCTCAGATTCTCCCTCTCTCTCCTCTTTCTCATCTTGTCGAGTGAACACTTCCCATCTGGTCCCAATTCCCTGCAATTCACCCCCTGCATACAGAGTAGATGGCCATGAAGCTCTGAGGGTGGGTGTGTGCCTTCCCAGACCTGCCAGAAAGAGCCAGGCTGCCAGCATCGGCCTCAAAGCTGCCTTTTCAAATCAATACAACTGCTTTGTTTCCATCTCTGCATCCGACTGCGGCATTCCTGTTCCCTCTGCTCCCCAGCATGCTCTCTCTCCTGCATTTCGCTCCCATCCTCCCAGCTCCCCCCTCTCCATCACCTTTTCACTGTGTTCCCCAAAGGCCCAAATGTCTCTCCATCCCTCATGCACATCACAGTATGATTGCTCTCAGAGTAATGAGTTGCTGAATTTGGGGAAGTTGACTTCACTGGAAATGGTCCTGATGCTAAAACAAAACAAAACCTTACCAAAAAAAAAAAAAATCTATGCTGGTAGGAACGGGAAAGGGTGCTTGGAGTAGGAAAATAGTAGACAGGAGGAGTCATGAAGACTGTCTTTACTCTTGGTTTCTACCGTTAACTATGGGACGTGGTGCAAGGCTTGGTTTCCTTTCTCATAAAATGAAGCCGCTGGGCTTGATCCTCTTTGAAGACTTTTCAACCTAAAATGGTTCAGGGTATTAGGAGGACATTTTGAATAGGTTTTCCTTTCATCCTTTTTATGACATGTCTATGGTGATGCCAGTAACACACATTAGTGTGCAGACCAGGAGACTTTCCCCATGAGTTTCAGCCTCAGTAAGAACTGCCTCCCTGGAGAGCAGGCCAGGCTCCAGTGAGACTCAATAGAAGAACTTGCTGCCTGCCTGAGGCCTTAGTGGCTCTTCAGGAGAGTCCTTTCCCTCTCTGGGTAATGAGGAATGAGGTGGACATCAGACCATGCAATGATAAGTTTCTGTACTTGGAGAGAGCAGGCTAGATCAGATGACACCTTTGGGTCATTCCCCACCTTAGGGAAGTGTTGATAATCTCACAGAAGGCTGAATTTAGGTTTATGAATAATCAGTTACCTAATCCCCTACCACGTTGCCTGGCCTATGAAATGTGTCCAGTAAGTACCTGTTGAATGAGTGAAAGTCACTGATATTTGATCATGGAATGTCATAGAATGTCACAGAATGCCTGAGTCAGAAAGATCCTTAGAGATCATTTAAAACTTTCACCTGTTTTCTACATGGACACATGGACGTCCGTGGACAGGATGAGCCTTGACCTGGATCACATGGTGAATTAGAGACCAAACTGGGACCCACCCAGGCCTCCTGGCTCCCAAACCCGTGCTTTTCACACTGACCAGCTCCCGTGGCATCCCACATTGTAACTTGGCTCAGTCTTAGGTTAATCACTTCCAGAAGCCCTTGTTGGGGGGGAAGCTGAGCTGGTGCCTTCTCTCCTGCTCCTGGGCTGGTTCTTTCTGTTGGTCACTGTCAGAACCTTATAATTCCCCCTCCTTTCTAGCACACGTGGCCACCCAATCACTCACTCTAACAGACTCCACCGAGCACCCACAGTGTATCTGGAAGCCATTTTCTGTTTGGAAGTCAGTGGCGGTCAGCCAGCATTTCAGTAATATTTGCTTTCCTAAGGCTTAGATGAATCAAACCCATCCACTTTCTCAGACTCTCTCTCTCTCGTCTGGCATAATTTCCCTGTATCCAAGGCATGCCAAAATTGAGCATAGTTCGCTCTCTCCCTCTTTCCCTCCATCTCTTTCCTCTTCTTTCTCTGCCTCAGTGCTTCTCTCCTCGTTCCCTGTCTTTCCTCTTCCCTCTCTAGTAATATGTAAGTTTCTTCTTTATTTCACCAGTAGAGAACCATAACCTGAAATAGTGTTGAATTTGGAAGAAATCGCCCAAGCCCATCTTCCTGCTTTTAATAAGTACAGACACCCAGTTCTGGAGATATGGGCTTAGCAGTTAGCTCGTCTTGCTTCTGCAGTGGTGTCAGCATGTGCCTAGCACTTAGACTCAACCTAGTCCAGTGTCAGGTAAGCCTAAAGACCTCCTCTCCGTGATCCGCATGAACAGCTCTACCTCAGGCTTTGCCTTTGCCGACTGCCTTGGAGCCGCGGTCCAATGAGGAAGGGCCTGGAGACATGTTTGCATAATCTTAGACTCAGGACTTCAACTCTGTGGGACTCGGTGTCCTTGTCTGTGAAGTGAGGACCCAGTTTTCTCATCCTGCAGACGACAGAATTGTTGTGGGGATCAGATGAGGTCACACGACAGTTCTAGACAGCTGGACGTGTGCCTACTCCTCCTGCTTGGTGTTTTTAGGCCTCTTCCTTGAATGGGCACTTTTCAATTTTTCAAAGTTGTGTTTATTCTATAGTGAGCATTTGGGGCATCCCTGTAAGGAAGCAGGTGTGGGTTTGGGGGCAAAGAATCCTTTTTAGGTGTTTTCTCCTTCATCTAAATGCCTACTGTGTGCTAGGTCCCTGTCCCTGCAGGGAAGCAGCCCTCCTTTGGGCCTGCGTTTAAAGCTGTTTCAGTCAGGGGGTGTATCAGCTAGAAATAGACCAGTGGTTTCCTTGGAAGTTTCACAAAAATGGATCCTTTGGGTCAGAGGCTCCTTAATCTGCAAAACACAAGCTGTTTGCCTGACTTGAGGCCTCAGCAGACTTCCCAGGCTTGAAGGGGCTTTGGTATGGAAAAATGGTTTGTGTTTTGAAGATTAAGGGCCCTTTCATCCAAAAGATGCAATTTTTTTTCTTTCTTCAAGCTCCCCAAAAAACACAATGTTCCTTTCTGGTTTAAAACCTGCAGCCTCCTTTCACATGCATAGATAGATTAGGTTACACTGCACACTCACAGCCTGGGAGGAGAGAACCTCAGTGAACTTCAGTGCCCCCTCTTTTAGGAATAACCCTCCTCTTCTATTCCCAATAGGGACCAGTCATCCCCACAAATGCACTAAAACCACCTGGGAGTGTTGTAAGACTGCAGAATCTGGGACCTCATCATCAGCATTCCTGATGAGGTCTCAAGGAGAAAATGCATTTAAAATTTCTTTTTCTCCCTTTTTATTGATTCCAGAGAGAAGGGAAGGGAAGGAGAAAGAAGAATTTCTTTTTTTTTTTCCTTTTTATCGATTCCAGAGAGAGGGGAAGGGAAGGAGAAAGAGAAAGAGAGGGAGAGAAACATCCATCCATCGTCTCCTGCATGTGCACCGACTGGGGACGGAACACAGCCCAGGCATCCAACCAGGAATCCAACCAGCAACCTTTCAGTTTGCAGGACGACGTTCATCCAACTGAGCCACTTTGGCTAGGGCGAGAAAATGCATTTTACAAGCAGACACTGCTTGGGACTCACAGGTTTCAAGATACCTGGTTTGGGGACCAGAGTTCCTAGCTGTTAGTGCAGTGTGGTGGTTAAGAGCCTGGACTTTGGAGAGTCCTAGAATCAAATTTCAGCTTTGACTCTTAACTGTTCATGATGAGACTTTGAACAAATTACTAAACTTCACTGCCCCTGTTGCCTTACTACAAAATGGGAAGAGTGTGTCTGTTAGCTACCCTCCCACCACCATCACTACCCATTCCATGGCTTTGAACAACTGGCATTTATTATCACAGCTCATGCATCTGTGAGTCAGCTAGGGGCCAGCTGGTCTAATCCAGCCTCACTGATCTCAGCTGGGCTGTTCTTGCTTCTGAAGTTCAGCTGTGGGTTCTGCTCTAAGCTTGATTGACTGAGGCATGACTTTCATTCTTCTTCCGAAACACCAGTCACCTCCTTCTTGGGCATTAGCAGAAGCACAAGAGGTGAAGCAGAAACCCACAACATCTCTTGAGGCTTAGAAGTGGCACACCATCACTTTTACTTCATTCTAATGACCAAAGGGAGTTATAATGATGAGCCTAAATGCAAGGAATGGGGAATAGACTTCATCTGTTTAGGAGAAGAGCTGGAAAACAACACAACAAAGTGCCTGATTATGGGGGAGGGTGATGATTGGGGGCCATTACTCTACCACACCTATTCCATAGGTAGTTTTGAAAGTTAACTGAAATATTTGTCAGGTTCTTGCCAGAGTTCTGTCATACACTAAATGTTCATTAATTGTGTTCATCATGGTCATTACTATAATAAGGACTCAAAAATGGTGGCTAGAATTATTAATCAGAGTTTCCAAATCTAGCAACACTGATAAGAAAACAGATGCTCAGAGGGGTGATGAAGCTATCTCAAAATCAGTCAGTGTAATGAGGTTTTATTTGGGATTTGAAGGACAATGGGAAGGACCTTGGTTCTAGCTTGTTGTGATATTTGACATTCCAGTAATTGTGAGGCATTTCTTAGAGTTAGGCAATGGCCTCAGATGACCCTGCCCATCTTCCTCCCCTACCAGGGCAGTGCGTCTTAGAGGAGGATGTGACTTTAGTGTACATAATATTCACCTGGAATATTTATTTAAGATACTGATCCCTATACCTTTCTTACTGGAGATTGCAATTCAGTGGGTCTCATGAAGCATCCAGAAGGTTAAATGTTTATTAAACATCTCTAGTGATTTTGACCTAGGTGGTCTGTGGACTACTTCCTTTGAAACCTGAGGGAGTGCCAAAGGGAGGGCAATGCTGAATCCCTTGTATCTTTGGTTGATTTTCACATTAATGGGACCAAAGATCATCTGTGGCAGAGTGACAGCTCTCAGATCTGTGAGGGCTTAGAGAGTGTTGGAAAGAGACAGTGGTGATAGAGGAAGACAGACTTGACCATGCACATGTTTCCCAAGGAACACTCATGGCAGTAGGAACACCCCAAAACAAGAGTTATAGAAGGGTCAATGAAATAACATTAGCCGAGCAAATTTGACGTAGGTTTGCAGATGTGTGTTGAAAGATAGCTTTGTGTGTTGGTAGCAATAAAGAACCAAACTCACAGTAGATTAAGGTTTGAAAACAAAACAAAGTCACACTCTAGCTGTGGGGCTGCTGGTAAGTTCCTGAACCTTTTTGGTCCCTATTTCCTCTCCTACTAAATGGGAATGATAATCATACCTTCTTCAAAGGCCTGTCTTGAGGACTAAATGAATTATGTGTGTTTTATTTAAATAATTCACTGGTGTTACATTGCTGAATGTTAATTTTCACATTTCTGGAATGAGAGATATAAATCCCCGCTAATGTTAAAAGTGGCTCTGAGATCAAATGGGAGCTGGGTCCCTTTGCAGCATGAAATGTCGCTGGAATGCAAGGATGGAATGAGCATGCCTTGAGAGAGTGCAGGTGGGAGAGGGCACTTACAGTCTCCAAACACACCGTGTTTTTCTAAAACTGTGATTGCCAACCCAGCACCTGCTTAAATAGTCAGATGTGTGTCCCCTGCCTTCTGCTTTAGGCTCCATGACTGTCATGCACAAGCAGCAGTTGTAGCAGTCCTCGGAGTTCATCATTCAAAAAGCACTGCAAGAAGGAATGAACCCATTTCACAAAACTAGCAGAGCCCAAGGAGCTTCTATCCAAGTGCATCCACTAGGAATCTTTCAGCTGTTTTTGTTAGTGACCTGTTAGAAGCATCAAAACAAGGGTCAGAGCTTTTAATGAGTAAATGTTGAAATTTAGGTTCAGATGGAAAGTTAAGTGTTTGATGTATTTGATCCACTGAATATTAAGAATAGATTAGCCGCAGGGAAGAATTGAGAGCCATTAACTCAGCAGACCACTGTTTACTTATTGAAGAATTATATTTTGAGCACTGGTGTAGTGCCAGTTCCCATCTGTGGCATCCATTCTAACTCCTGGCTCTTCAGTATGCCTCTGTAGGCAGAGGATCCTTTTCTTACTCATCTCTGTGTCCCACGCAGCTCCGAATTTGCTGATTTGCACATAATCAGTGGGTTTGCATGATTCGATGCCTTTTGCTCACACTGGTCCCACTACCTGAAATGCCTTCTATCAAGTCCTTTTTTCTCCCTTCAGCTGAAAATCACTACTGAACCATTAGAATCCAAGTAAAATCTCAGTGCCCTTGAGAAATCTTCTTGAACTGGCTCTGTTTGAGTTACTTTTCCCCTCCGTTGTTCCAACAACACTTTAAGTCTCCAATAAAACTCAATCTATTATTTTGCAATTTGAGGGATAAATATTTCTCTCTCTTGCCAGTTTGTGGCTCTCTAAATCCATGGACACGTTCTTATATTTATTTGATTTCCTAATGGCTGGTACAGAGTTTGACATTCCACCCCAATCCCAGACCCCAAGCTGTTCTTTCAATCAGTACTAATTTTCTTTCTCTTTCATAGTTTTCTTCTTTAATTCTGTACCTGTTCTCTGAGTTTACAAACATCCTCACCCTTCTATGAAGAAAAACTTCCCCACGGACTCTTTGCTTTCTTTTCTCATGGAGAGAAAGGGAGCACTGACTACTGCTTTTTGGATATGTTTCTTTGCCAAGTACTCTACAACCTGTGCTTCCATTTATTCAGGTCCCATTCATGGCTTAATCTCTTTCAATAAATCTTCGGTTCCAATTAAGGCATTGATCACTGTCAACCACCTCTGGATTCTTCCGTGCAAGAGATATTTTGAGTCCTTATCATGTTGTACCACTCTGTAGTTTTCTGAAACTTGGGGCCCTCCTCTTCTTAAATGTTTCTGCTCTTCTAGCTTTGTTGATATTATTCTCTTATGGTTCTTCTCCTCCCCCCTTACAGTCTTTTCTCACTCTACTTGATGGGATCCTTTCCCTTTTTATCCTTCCTGAATATGAGCATTGCTCCATATTTGTTTCCATGACTCTGGTCTCACCTGTATTCACTGGGTGTTCTTAGCCACTTCCAGAGCTCTAACAATCACTAGTTCAAATTGACTTACAAACCTCTACCTCTAGTTTGGCCTCTCTTTTGATTTGAACTCAGGGATTTTCTAGTCTACTGGAAATTCTGACTTAAGTGTTCAACAGACACCTCAAACTCAAGAGGTCCAAGAGGGAAGTTGTCATCATTCATTCTAAACCAATTCTTTTTTTTATTATTACTGTTTATTAACGTGAATGACACCATCATCAGTCTAATCATCAAACCAGATCTAGGATTCATCATAGTATCTTTCTTTTACCACCCCACCCACCCAGTCATCAATTCTTGCTAATTTTGCCTCTCCATTTTTTTCCACTTTCGGTTAAAAGTAAGATACCTTGTTCAAGCCATATCGAGCCTAAACTCTTGTGATAGCCCCCTCAGTTTTATCCTTGTCCCTCTTAAATCTATCCTCTACTCTTACAGTTGTAGTAATCCATCTAAAATGAAACTCTAATGTAGAATCCTCTTTTTATAAGCCATCAGTGGATTCCACAGCGCTAATCCTAGCTCTTGATTCATTGAGTTCATTCATTCCATAGGTGCTGATTTGGTGCCTACCATATGTCTGGTTTCAGACCCTGGGCATACACATACACGGTGGGGGCAAGGCAGGAAAGGGAGGAGAATCTGTCTCTTCAAGAAACTACCAGTCATGCGTAATGATGTGATTATAAGCCAAGTCACCCCATTTAGCTCTTTTGCATAATCTCCTGTCACCCCCTTCTTCAAAATGCCCACTGCAGTAACTTTGAAATATTTATAGATATTATATTCATACCACATCCCTTCATTCTGTTCACATGTTTTTGTCCTGGCCTAAAATGTAGGGTCCACATTTTGTCACCTCACAGAATTCTTCATCTTGTAAGTCCTTTCCTAGATGACGTCTCCAGGAAGCATTCTCAGGGATCCCAGCTTGGGGCTTCATGATCCACAGAACACTGGGTATACCCGTCTTTGCCCTGTTACATTATATTTAAATCACCTCTTCGTCGATCTCCTATTCTGGACTGTGAGAACCAATTAAAACAGTAGGAACTCAACAAATATTTGTTGAATTTTATCAAACTGACCCAGAAAAGACATTCCAAAATGTTAATTTCCTTTCCTTTTTGAAAGATTTCCTGCAAAGACTGCTGATAATTTTGAGGGAAAGCTTAAAAAGCAGTTTCCCTGAAAGTAGAGCATTATATTTCTAAATATGGCTCCAAATAAAATATTTATGAAGAAAAAGATACTATACATAACTTACATGTTATTAATTACAAAAAAAAATCTATATAGTATTTAGGACCCTATCCTCAAATAATGAAAATAAGTATTCTACATATTTCGGTTTTCTTTCAAGATTGCATGGCCTTCCCTAAATTCAACATTTCCAGGAGTTTCACACCTCAACTTGACTCATCAACCATTTTCTTTGTTGACATCTTTACAGTTAATTTGTGGTTCTTCATGATTGTCAAACAAAAAAATCTACAACTGAGGATGATGTGGTCTCTCAGCTTATTGTATTAAAGCACGGAGTCATAAAACCTTGTTAGAATTGGCTTAGGTTGAAGTTTAATTCTGTTATTTTAAGATAATGTGACATTGGAAAAATAACCAGATTTTTTAGAAGAATCTCAGTCTTATCATTTGCAAAATAGAAGCAATGCTGTCTATCTCATAGAATTGTTCTGTTGATTTATTTAATGTCATGGGCTCTGAGAAAGTCTGGCATGGTTTCTAGCATATAATAGGTGCACAGTCTTCTTTCAACCACCCTTACTAACACATTTAAAATATAACGTGAAGTAGTAGTAGCCTATGGTAAAGTTGGGAAATGGGGGTGGACATTGCAAGAAGGGGAAACCATATAAGCAAAAACAATGAGGCACAAAGTTTATCGTGTGTCCAGTCAGTGCAACTGGGGAGAGAACAGGGTGAACTGAGGGTAGGAAGTAGAAGAGGAGAAGTAGGAAAAGGGGAGTGCACAAAGGATCCAGCTCATCAACACTGATGAGTGCAAGCCTCAGAGGTAGGGCAGTCAACAGGGAATTGTTGAGTCTGTTTAATTAGGGAAGTGTCATGGTCAGGTCTGTATTTAGAGAAATTGCTGTGGCAACTAGAACGGGGCTTAGGATGGAGGTGGCAGGGATACACGGAGCAGGGAAGACCAGCAGGGAGATGATAGTGATAGTCCAAGTGAGAGAGAGCCATGTTTTGAATGGCATATCAAGAGGGATGGGCTTAGAAAAAAAGATGTTTCTAAGGTAAAGTGTCCAAGGGGGAGGGAAGAAAATGCAGGATTACATTTAGATTTGTAGAAGACAGGAGAAGGATAGAGTTGTCAAGAGAAGTGGGTGAATAGGAAAACAAAGAGAACGGACAGGATGGAGGTGGTGGTGGCCGTGGCGGTGGAGGAGGCTGTTTAATAGGCTGAGGGGGAATTTAGGGAAAGTCCCAGGCTTCTCACAGGTGTGATTTGGGAGGCCGTGTGGTCCACTTGAATGGAGAATACCAGGAGAGGAGGAAGTTTGAGAGAACCATGGTGGCTTTAGTTTGGGGTAATTTGAGTTTGAGAAGCCTGTGGGACTTCTTAGACATGTTGATTGTGTGGTTGAAAATAATAATATAAAATATACAAAGTATAATGAACACTCATTGTAGTGGTTTCTAGACCTCTTCTGTAGTCACCTACATAACATTCAGTACAAATTTTGACTATATGCTTCTCTATGAATTTATGCACATGAATTATTTACACACATTACCTTCACTGGCTAATATCACAATTCCCCAGTGCTCAGTGTTTACTTAGAGCAAGGATCAGCATTAATAACGGCATATGTAAATCCATATTTTAATTAGTCCTCTTGATCATCTTGAATTGTTTTGGCCAGTTCTTGACAAATATAATTAGACCATCATTATTTTGGTTCAGTATTGTAGAGTGGCTGTTTGTTCCTCCATCGTTTTCGTGTTCAAGTTGGCTTGAATCATTATTACTGTCGTCCACACTTTCTTTATTTGTTTCTATTTTGTTCATCAGTTCATTTTGTTCATTAGATTCCACACATATGTAAAATCATATTGTACTTGTCTTTCACTGACTGGCTTATTTCACTTAGCGTAATGCTCTCCAGGCCCATCCATGCTATTGCGACAGGTAAAATTTCCTTTTTTACAGCTGTATAGTATTCCATTGTGTACATGTACCACAGCTTTTATAATCCACTCATCTACTGATGGGCACTGGGGCTATTTCCAGATGTTGGTGATTGTAAATTCTTTTTAAATGACTTGCTTCTTTTGCGAAAGTTAGTTTAGTTAAAATCAGATAATATGATCTTAAACTTCCTATATCTAGGCCTAGGTAAGCATCAAGGCGTTGGGTGGGATACACTGAAAGTGAAGGAGTGATGAAGCCCAACAACCTCTTTAAGCTGTAGGGCTCCCGTTCTTCACTCTAGTGTATTTTTGCTGTCTGATATTTGGGCTAAGTGTTGAAAGTAGGTAATCAACATTTACACTAAAAGTTCTAATTTTGTTTCCTGCTCTGTGTGCCCTGATTAGTAAATTCTAATTGAACTTTTACATTGAGCGGTGTGGGAATTAAGTATTTTAGTACATGAAGTCTTGACTTTGACTAAACAGGATTCATAGAATAAGATCAGAAAAAAAAAATCTTGGTTTTGTTTCCCACTGTTTGAACTTATTCTTGAATTATGTGTCCCTGACATTTGGATGAAACTTAAGACCAGGCCATATTTTCAAGTTACATTCAACATTTTTCTGTTCACCTCTATTCCTCATCTTCAGCCTCGGTTTAGCCATTAATGTGCCTAATTAAGTATATTACACCAACTCAAATTTTATCTAACGTGGAAACCTTACTGTTCCTGCAGATTCTTCTGTCTTTCCCCAACTGATGATTTTGCCATATCTCCTCCATCTCATTGACCTTGATCTTGAGTTCTTCAGGTTACAGAGTTTTCTCAAGATGAAGAGATAAGGGGCTAGCAAGAGTCTTCCTTGACTAGTACTTTTTCTTCATCTTAGCATCAGTGCTTCAGGGGCTTGGCGGGTGTTCAGTACTAATGTTTGTCACATGAAGTGCTTTGGGGGTATCTGGAGCTTCTTTGTTCCTCTGGAATCTCTCACTTGTGGTTTCTTTGATGAAGGAAAATACATCTCTTTTCAGCTGCTCACTGACCAGTTGTTCCTGGGTCATTGGTAAATTGCAATGCAATTTCCATTTCTTTTTGCTGGGATCCTCTTTCCCTCCAGGTCAGGATCTAGGGGAATCTTTTGTGGCTTACTCTTGATGTCATTTATGGGGGACATGTTTCTTTTACACATGGGCTAAGCAGTGACTTCCCAAATGGCAGTCCTTCCTCTGCCACCTGGTTTCTGTCGGCCCCTTTGTAGATTTCCTTTAGAATTCTTTTTTTTAGATTTCTCTGGTGTAAGTCAGACACCAGTGTGCCATGTTTCCTCAGCCTCCTAGGGACATTTATCATGTTCTTTGAGTGGTCTTGTTGAAGCTCAAGGTGAGGGGCTCCTACTCTGACTGCCCCTGAATAGTTTGGGGTTGGGCAGGAGGAGTCATAGCACTCAGTCTGTTCTCAGGCTCCATTCATGATCTAACTCTGTGTGCTGTCAAGTGACTGAAAGGTTGAGAATACCAGAAAGCCTATTTTGGCTACCTTTTTGGAAATCCTGAATAGTGGTCGCCCACCTCTCTTTAGAATATGGTTTCTATTGTCTTGGGCTTCAGCTGAAAACGAGACTAAAATAGTTGTATTAAAAATTCTCTTTAATCCTTCTCTGAACCCTAAGAGGTACTACTCATCCTCCTGTTATTGCCCACCTTGTGCAGATGAGGAAACTTAGTGCTCAGGGTCGGTCACCCAGTTGTGCAGGTTGTGTCTCTGGTGAGAAGTCTGAGCTGGAGATCTGGGTTTCAAAGTTGAAGCCTGGATGAGATCATTAGGTTGACCCAGGCTCAAGAGGCAGGCACTGTGGGCAACCTCAGATCTGGTGACCCACCTTAGAAACCCCGAGGGTGGGGAGCACAGGAGGCATTCTCTCCCACTCTTGACCCAGAACGTGGGCCGTGGCTCTGCAGTGCATACGGAACCGGCGGGAGAGCTTGGTGTCATAGCTGTGGAAGGCCCTTCTCTCTCATCTCTTCTGTGTGCTGCTCAGATGTAAATGGTTTACAATGGCAACAATTAGAGAATGTACTCTGTGTGGGATGAGCCTGATTCCCTTAATAACCCTGCAGGTTTATATATAGCACGGTTCAGCCAAGGGCGCCCTGCGTGCTCTCCATTCTACATCCCCGTTCTGCTGCTCCATGTCTACCAGAGCACCCGCAGAAGAGGGCCTGGGACTGACAGAAGGTCATGGGGGTCAAGGGAGCACTGGGAATAGAACCAGCCCCTCTTTCACAGGCTCTAAACCGGTGGGAAAAAAGTTCTCTTTATGCATGTTGGAAAAACAACTGTTCTGAAATGCATGACAGGGCTGCCTGTAGGATATGCAGTTGAGAGATGTTTGGCCCTTGAATATGGAAGTTTTTGTTTGTAATGTTTTTAGTGTCTGTCTGTTTATTGATTTTGAAGGAAGGAAGCAAGTGCAGTGGCTCAAACAATTGTAGGAGAGAGTGAATCCGGTCCTCCAAATGTGGATAAAAACGTGGAGATGGAGGAGTGACCTTCTCAGGCAGTGTCACAGAACATTCTCCCCCTGCACTGTCCAACAAAAACAGAATACCATCTACATATGTAATTTTAAAGTTTTAGTAGCTATGTTAAAGCAATGAAAAATAAACAGCTAAAATGAATTTCAATAATATATTTTGTTTAATCCAATACATACAGAATAGTAATATTTCAAAATGTAACCAGTATAAAATATTAGGGAGATATTTTACATTCTGTCACTCTAAGTCTTTGCAATCTAGTGGGTGTGCACCTCTATGCGGAGTAGCCACATTTCAAGAGCCATGTGTGGTCAGTGGCTCCCAAACTGGACAGCACAGACTCCGAGACTAGCTGTCGTTTGCCAGCTCTGTCCTGTTGGACCTTAAACTTTCTGAACCTCAGTTTTCCCTCCCCCTTGATAAAATGGAAGTCATAATCTCTCATGGCACTGAGAGGAGGTCACGTGTGTAAAGCAGCTAGAGTGGTTCATGGGACATAGTAAGCGTTCACTTAATGTGCGGTTCCTTCCTTAAACTGACTTTCCTGGTCCTGGCTCATAGTAGATGTTCATTGAATGTGTGATTCCTTCCTCAAACTAACTTCCACGGCATCTAATCTGTAAGCTCCTTGCGGGAGAATGAAATACATCTTGACCTGTGACTATATCCAGATTCAAACTGGTGCTGACTCCCTCTCTCCCTTCCTCCCGCTGATATCTCCCCGGGGCCCCCCCCCCCCCCCCCCCCCCCCCCCCCCCCCCCCCCCCCCCCCCCCCCCCCCCCCCCCCCCCCCCCCCCCCCCCCGCCACCCCCTCCCTGCCGGCTGCAGGCACTTGCACCACTCACTGCTTCACTCCCTTCAGGTCTCTGCTGAAAGCCCACTTAATCAGAGAAGCTTTTCCTGAACACCTCATGTGTAAAGCAGCACCCTCTCTCTCAGTCCCCTCTTACCTGCTTTGATTTTCTTTAGAGCACTCCTCACCGTCATGGATTGCTTCTCATTTGTTTATTCCTCCCAACCCCATAGCAAAGAAGCTCCCAGAGGGCCCTGGCTGCTCTGTTTACTATTTCATTTCCAGCTAAATATGTTAATGGATGAATAAATGAATTTATTGACCATCCCCAGTGCTTCGTCCTTAGCATATAACACTAAAATGAAATACAGCATTCTTGCTTGATGAGAGAGAAAGGAATACAGGCGATCAAACAACGCAGAGGCGCTTATTCTCACCCAAATCTTTGCTACCCTGTGTCCTACCCTGGGCACACATGCCACCACTCTACCCCCTCCTTCCTCTAGACTTGTTTTATGCCACTTGCTCTGCTGGAATTTCCTTTGCCTCATCTGTCCTTAATAAAACCTCACATGCTATTTAAGGCCATGCTCAAGTTTTTTGTAGGATTTTGGTTTTAGAAATCTGGGCTGAAAACTTTATCCCTGGCCTTTATTCCTCCTCCAATAGATTTTTTTCCTTTTGCTGTAGTATTTGTGACAGCATATTTCATATTAGAATTCCTCACGGATGGGTGTGTGCAACTCTCCACAATATATGGAACCTGTGGAGGGCAGGCCCTAATTTCAGCTGGGATGGGATGACAGTAGGGATGTAGTTGAAATGATTAGACTTTGTAATGAGAAATTCAAGTTAGAATCCTGAATCTAATACTTCAGAGTTGTGAGCTTGGGAAAGTTATTCAATGTCTTTAAGTCCCAAGGTGCTCATCTGTGGAATGAGATAACTGTGGCCACCTCATTTAACATTTGCTCTGTACTGGGTTCTTTGACGACTACCAAGAGACCCAAGTACATAGTAGATGCTCAGTAAATACCAGTCATGTGACTTTTAAATGCTCCCAAGTCTCTAGTACAGTTGGTGCTAATATGGGCTTGTTTACCGAATGGTAGTCACAATGTCTATCAGAATATGACCACGTGGAGGTAACATATCCACTGGCTCTCGTTCTTGCCCAACAAAACATCCATGTCCATTAAAATTCACCTTATAGAAAATTCTGTTTTCATTTTTAGTGTTCTGTTGACAATTGTGATTTTCCGAGTCAGCAAGATCTACATTCAGACTTCTTCCCTGAAGTACTCATCTCTACTTGCTCAAGTGTAGATTTTAGTGTAGGCCCCAACAACAGAGAAGGGTCAAACGTGGCTGTATACACCCAGTGTGTTGTTGAGACAGCATGTCAAAACAAAACCAGGAGCCCAAAGATAGAAGTCTAATACAATGGGCCTCTGAGGTCACGTCCTATGAAAAAAAAACAGTTGGATAAAAGCAAGGTTTAATTTTTGTGCCATTGCCATTTGGGTCCAGTACTTTTTGTTGTGGGGAGCTGTCCTATCATTTGTAGGAGGGTTAGCAGCATCCCTAGCCTCTACCCATTTGATATGAATAGCACCCCCTCAGTCGTGACAATCAAAGATGTCCCTTGAGGCACAAAAGAGCCAGTACTTGGGAAGCACTAGATTAAATCTTTCAGATTTCAGCAAATTCTAGGACTCCAGGCCATGGTCCCATGCTCTCGCACACACAGGCACACACGTGTACACTGCTGTTCTATGCATAGCTTCCTTCCACTTTGGAAAGCTGCAGTGTTCTGAATCGTGTTTCCTTGCAAACATTCTAACAGCCAAGCGTCCTCTTAACAAGCTCCCACCCCGCACCCACTTACAACAGAAGCCATGTGGAAGGTTTGTATGGGTGACATGCTGTGATTTCAGCGTGCCGTAGCTCCCCACCAGGATCTCTGAACAGTCGCCTCCACCCCCTGCTTGCTACTCAGGTGGGCCTGGCAGACAGTGTTGGCAGCTGCAGCTGTGACAGTTCTGTACTCACCACGTATGGCTTTGTCTGAGGCTCTGAACAAAACTTCAGGCCACAGCTTCTGACAGCCCACTCCTCCGCTCATGCACCTCACTCCTTGGCCACTGACAGCTGGGGCTTGCGGGGCCAAACAGATTTCTGTAGCTACTCATAATAAAGTGGTGCAGTTGGGCAACAGAAGGAAACATTTAACTGAGTACGAAATTTCCATCTCTTTGTTTGATTTTCTTATTTTTTTTAGCTTTACTTTCTTTCCAAGTTTAGTTGGAAGGGTGAACAAATAAGATATCATATCTATCCATGCTTATCATAACTTTACACTTGGCAAAATGTCTGTGTCCTTGCCACATTTTTAAAAGGTAGAAGTAAAAACCTGAGATCCAGGGAGAGGACATGACTGTCCAAAATCCCACTGCTAGCCATGCGTAGAAACAGTCTTTTAAAGGTTCTTGCCAGATAAAGGCTCACAGCCCAATGAGCAAGACAGACACAGAAACAATCAAGTATAATAAAAAGTAATAAGCACCAACATACAGTTACATAAAGTGAGCGACGAGAGCAGAGAGAAAGGATCAATGAACACTTCTGGAGATGAATAGAAAAAGGAAATGGCCTTTGAGGACCTGACTCAGCTGGCTGCTGAAGGACAAGCAGGACTGGGCTGGGCAGGGGGGACAACATGGGCAAAGACACTCCCAGCAGGGGAGAAGTGGACATCATCAGGACCAACATTCTTCATTATCATTGCCCTCCCCATCGTGCAGCACTTACTGAATGCCAGGCACTGGTTGGAACACTTCCTGTGAATTGTGTCGTTGTATTTTTACACTCGGTGCTGTTGTTAATCGTATTCTGCAGACAAGGAAACTGAGACTCAGAAAAGTGAAATGGCTTGCCTGAAATCATACTGTTGATAACTGATGAAACCTGGCTTCAAAGCTGCCTTTCAGGATGGACTCAGATAAGCTCTTCTAGAATACGTGGGGTGGGGGACACAGAAAGCACAGTTCTAGCTAGTAAGTAGAATCATGAGGAAGTGATAAAAACAAAATTTATAAACTTTCAAAAGGCTAGACATGGCCTTGTGGTCTCTCTCTTCTCCTCTGTGCAAGGAGCCTCTTCCTAAGCTCTTCCTGAGTCTTAACATTTCTACATGACACGACTACTCTGCTACCATTCTCCCCAAAAGATATGGGCAAGACCCCACCTAGTTTCTTGGCCTTTAGTTTCCCTTCTGAACACAGGGAACCTTGAGGCTTAGAGTCACCAACAGGTGAATTCTTTGGTTATATTTCCTTGGAGTGAAGGAGACATTCCACTGAGCCCTATAGAAGTGGACCCTAAAGAGCTCCACAAACATGTCATCTGTAAGGTATTCAACTCAGAGAGTGATGCTCCATCTTGAGACTTTGTGCATTCATGTAATTATATAAAAGCAAAATGTATATTCAATAGGTCCATGTCTGTGAGAGGAGGAGAGGAAGGAATTCTCAGTTACTGAGTCCCTGTCAGGAGAGACAGGTTGTTTGTGAAGGTGGTAGGTGGGACAGATACTTGGTTCTGCCTCCGCATCCCTGAGACTCTGTTTCTACATCTAATCATTTCATATATTCTTTCAATACATATGCCTTCAACACCTTCGATGTGCTAAGTGCCAAAGTATAGGCCCTTAAGCCCATGCTGTGTTCTGTAGATGAGGAAACTACATCCCTAAGAAGTTAAGCAATTTACATGTTTACATAGCATGTGACCAGCAAAGCAGAAACGTGAGCCCAGATCTCTGTAGATGCCTGCTCTTAACTAGACACTGTACTGAATTTTGTAAACCTTAGAATACTCTACTGATTTAAGATAGTATTAAAAAAATGTGTTAATACCATTTTTCCCCTTTGTCTTTCTCTCTCTTCTCTCTCTTTTTTATTTTTTCTCTTTCTCTCTTTCCCTCCCTGCCTCTCTCCCTCTCCTTTTCTCCATAGGACTCCACAGAATGGAGCAAGAATGAGAGGAAAAAGGCCGGCAGAAAAGCATGAACTGGAGGTTTGTTGAGCTCCTCTACTTCCTGTTTATATGGGGCCGTATCTCAGTGCAGCCCTCCCACCAGGAACCAGCTGGGACAGACCAACATGTCTCCAAGGAATTTGATTGGCTCATTTCAGACAGGGGGCCTTTCCACCACTCCAGGAGCTACCTATCCTTTGTGGAAAGACACCGTCAAGGATTTACAACCAGATATAAAATATACAGGTAAGACCTGGGCTAAGCTAGCCTTTGATTTTCATTCATAGAGTGCTTTCGTGGGTTAGTCAGTGGCATGGGCCTTGCTCTAAGGGGGAACATCTGGTCTGGGCTAAGGGATCATGCTCCTTCAGCAGACTATGGGTCACTTTTTCTTTTTTTCTTTTTTTTTTTACTTTGCACAAGTGATTAGCAATGACAAGGAGAAGAATAAAGAGCTAATATTTATTGAGTACTACTGTATGCTGGGTATGGCATTTAAACTTTGAATATACTATTTTATTTAAACCTTATAAACTACCAGAGATAGGTTCTATCTGTTTTCACCACTTTATAGATGAGGTGACTGAGCTTCAGCTAAGTGAAATAGCTTGTGTAAAGTCACAATGTAAACAGTGGGACTGGGACTCCAACCCTGCGTACAATGTTTTTAGTCAACCACATCAGGTGTTGGTAGTGTTATTTTGCAAATGCTGTGTACCCAATACCCTATCCATAAGTATGCACACATTTGGAAATAAGTAAGGACACTCAGTGAACAATTCTTTCTTTAGCAAATCTGAACCAGTTCTTGGGCTCTTGGAATCCTACTCATATAAAATGGACTTAGCCCAAAGTTCTCTTTTCTTTAAAGCCATCGTAGGGTCTCCTCATTTCACTTGACCAGCCTCTCTGGTATTTCTACAGCTTTCTACACTTATACCTCTTTAGTTTTTTTTAAGGTTTATTTTATTCTTATTCAAGAGAGAGGGGAAGAAGGAGAGAGGGAGAGGGGAATATTGATATAAGGGAGAAACATTGAGGTGAGAGAGAAACATCGATTGGTTGCCTCCTACATGCTCCTTGACTGAGGATCAAACTGGCAACGTTTTGGTTATCAGATGATGCCCCAACCAACTTAGCCTCCTTAGCTATATTTCTTTAGGTTTAAACCATTTAGAATTAGCATGCATTCTTATATTTCTTTCTTACCTAACTGGAAAATTTTTGAGGACAAAATATATACAAGGTTTGTCCAGAATATATCCAGTCATGTAATATGAAAAATAGAGACGTTTACTGAAGAAGATAGAAGATACAAGAAATAATGCACATACGACAATGACCCCTTAGCCACCTTCAAATAAGCACCTTGGGACCTCACACAGTTCTCCCAGTCACCATCAGTTACCCTGCCGTATTTTCCTGAATCTCATCGACGGTCTGAAATCTCTTCCCTTTCAAAGGTGATTTTAGTTTTGGGAAAAGCCAGAAGTTGCAGCATGGCAAATCTGGACTGTAGTGGGGCTGAGCCCCCTGGGTGATTTGATGTTTCGCTAAAAACTCCGCACACAGTTTGTTGTATGAGCAGGTGCATTGTCATGGTGAAGCTGCCAATCACTAGTTGCCCATAGCTGCAGCTTTCTGAGTCATCCAAATAGTTCTGGGGAGGAATGTTAAAGCTTAATGCAAAATTTGATGCAGACTCACTACTCCACTCACTCAGTCATTTTGAATGTGACAGCCACACAGTACGCATGTTCACTCAATGGCATCTACTGTCCCCACTGACTAATACAGTGAAGTCATCATTGTTCACAGATGCACATTCCAGTCCACTCTCCTTGGCTGCCAGGTTACATCCATATCACGCAAACTTTTTTCATTATGTATTTTTAAAAGATTTTATTTAGTTATTTTTAGAGAGAGGGGAAGGGAGGGAGAAGGAGAGGGAGAGAAATATCTTGTGTGGTTGACTCTTGCACACCCCCTTCCCAGGACCTGATCCGCAATCCAGGCATGTGTCCCAACTGGGAATCGAACCGGCAACCCTTTGGTTTGCAGGCCTGCACTCAATCTACTGAGCTACACCAGCTGGGCTGTTCTCATTGTATTAACAATGGATGAATATTTTCTGGACAGACATCATAATATATATATGTAAATAATTCATTTCTAGATGCCCAAAGCCATTCTATTCTTCCTTGTACCATACACACATAATAAATGTGGATGTGAATGAATTGGGGAATGCAAAGAACTCCCCAGAGGTATAATTTTTGTCTTAAGGTCAAGGAAGAAGGACAAACTGTAACACTTCTGTACCAGTTAGGGTAGGAGAGCCAGGAAGCATAGTGAAGGAAAGAATCCTGGCCTACAGCTAGGAAAGCATGGATTCAGGTCTTATATCTTCTATGTATTTGACATGAAAATAGGCATGTCTCCTTTGCACATTTTGTGGCATTAAGGGCTGAGAATGGGTTATTTATGAAATCTCTACTAGCTGTAAATGCTTGTGATTTCATACTGAATATTCAAATCCTAGTTTAAAATTTGGCCTATTAGTAACTGAGGTCTTGCAATAGTCCTATTTATCCAAGAGTTCACAGATGAACTTTCTTTGAGGCTTGAGAAGCTGTAAATAATCAGAGTTACTGGGGAAAGGTGCCCTAGGCATAATGAAAGGCAGGAACCCAGAAAAATGAATATGGGGTGTGCATGAAAAGAAAACCACAAGGATGAGAAATATGGGGCATTTCTTCTTTCAAAAAAGATGAGAATTTCAAAAAATATTTAATTGTTGATTCAAAAGTCTAAACTGTTCCTTAGGAGAACTATTTCTAAGTCATCCAAGAACAATAGTTGTCTACTTCATTTCAAATTTGGATCCTTAAAACAGTTTCTGAGAGACTATAGCCATTGCTATCAGTGACTATGCATACACTAACTATGGTGCTCACTGATTACACAACGGAACACTCCAATATCAGGAATCCTGGTATGGGAAAGATGTTAGCTTGAGATGTTGGATGTAGGGGAAGAGAAGAAGTAGTAGAAAGATCCAGATGTTTGTGATTTGTCAGATGTTAATAACCCCTTGGTTTTATCTGTGAGCCTCCTGAGGACAATTTAAATTTGGGATAACTGGGGCTTGTATTTCCATTTAAAAAACCAGGAAATGATTGACCTGAAAAAAGGTACAAAGCTGAGAAAAGGTGGAGCCTGGACTGGAAACAAAATCTGATCATCAGTCCACCCACATGAATAAATATGCTAGAACTAAAGGCATCCATTCAGTGTTTACAGCTGTTTCTTAGCAGCTATTGTATGCCTGACCCTGTGCTACACACTAGGGATAAGTTGGACCGAATATAAGTAGTCATGATATGACATGGTGATGGCTGTCATGGAGGTTCATAAGGGAGCTGTCACACTTGTTAGATGATTAATATGTGTTTGCGATTGCTGTCGAAATAACCGAGACTTCAAAGGATATGCTCAGTAGAACCACAGCTACAGAATGTTCAGCAGTAGCAACCTTTCACTGGGCACTTACAATGTGTCATGAAGGCAGCTTACTCACTTCTCACAACATCCTCTGTGTGATGGTCAGTGCCCTGGCATTTTACAGATAGGACTTGGAGAGGTGAATGCACTTTCAACTCCAGCCCCAAGATTTTCAACATTTTATGTCTCATGGCACATATAAACTAATTACTAAAATTCTGCGGCACACCAAAAAATATGTTTTTGCCAATCTTACACTAAAGATAGGTATAATTTTAATTCATTCACACTGGATGGCTATTGTTATGTTGGCTGTTGTCATTTTTTTTATTTGACCATCTAAGGGAAAAGAGATCTATGCTCCTGACTAAATACTCAGGTATTGCATGTTTTAAAAATTCTTGCAGCACACCAGTGTGCCACAGAGTACCAGCTGAAAATTGCTGCCCTAGCCCATCCATCTGGTGTGGAGTGGAACTGGGCTCCGAACACAGATCTACCTGACCCACAGCCCTTCTTTCAGTCACTGTGCTTCACCAACGTCTAGCATGGTGTCCGACTCTGGAGTGTTCCAGAGCTCTGAACGTCTGCTTCCAAACATCTTTTCCTCAGAACCGAACATTTCAGGGGCAGTTTAAGAGATCCTGAGAAGTGAACGGTTGCTAACAAGGTTGGGGGTCAGGACATCTGGATACTAATTCCAGCTCTGCAGGCACTGGCCTAGTGCCATTAAGCAAGCTCCCTCCTCTCCTGAATCCTGCTTTCCTACTTACTGAAGGATAGGATTGATGTAGATCAGTGCTTTTCAACCAGTGCCCTCTGAAATCCTGAGGATCGGTAAAAGAAGTCCTAAAGCCACTGTAGTGTGGGAAGACAGCTCAAGGGGAGTAAGTGATCAGGCAGGATCCCCAGAGAAGATTTGCTTCTTCTGCTTTTGGACACAGGCTTTGGATTCCACTGCTAAAACTAAGTTTGCAGTCAGCCAACATGCTGATTTCTAAGCTCCCTTCTAGCTCTAAAATTAAGGATACGATTTAACCAAGGTCACATGGTTAATTAAATGATGGAGTTCAACTCAGAGGTCAGGCCCCTGGTCATCTAGTTATTTCTTTCTTCCTTTATTTAATCCTCAAATAATGATTAAGCACCATCTACAGGCCCAGTGCTGTTTGGGGGCAGATGATACAATGATGAGTAAAGCAAACATGGTCCCTGCTTTCATAGGAGAGACTAACATTAATTAAACACACACACACACACACACACACACACACACACACACACACACAGTGCTACAAAGAAGAAAGAGCAGGACAGGCATAACTGGTCTGACATTAATACCTTAAACATGGATCTGGAACCTGTTATGTGCAGGGATTTGGTGAGGCTTCTATGATAGACATGTAAATGAGTAACAAGATAAATGTACCTCTCCAAACCAGGTCAGACCAGAGCAAATGCCAGCTAGGACACACTCATCAGGCTGGTGGTCAATCGACGATTTCTCCCCATTGCATGCTGCTTTGTTGAAACACTAGAATGTGTCCACCTGTGATTTCCTGTGCTTCCTGGGTGCTACCATGGATATAGCACATTAGAAAGTTGACATTTGTATCAGGAAAGATAGGCTTTCCTACTGGACTGTGCCACATTGTCATATGCTACAGAACCAGCTTTACTGAAATGTTCTAGACCTCAAGCTTTGGCCGGTGTCCCCCACCCTGAATCCAGGCTAGAGCCCTGAGTGATCTGGAAGCTTCAGAAGGAAAATGGAGGTCTCCTCTCCTCATTTCAATGCATTAATGCCATCTCCCTCCTCACGCATCTGCACGTAGAGGCTAGTTGCAGCTCATAGAGTCCTGGTGGGGGACAGTGTCTGGCAACAAAGAGACCCTTTCAAATTAAATCCCGGCAGAAGCCCTCTCTCATGTTGCTTCACAAGCTGAGCAGTAGTATGTGCACAAGCAGTGATTTGGGAGCACGAGGCACACGAGCTGACTCATGGAGGCTGGGGGTGGGGGTGCTTCTCTGCTGGCTTCTGCCAGCATGCTGTGGCTGCATCACTGATCTTTGACTCAGGGAATCTGGTGCTGGCCCAGGTCACCCACCTCCTGGGTACATGATTTTAGTTAAGTAATGGAACTTTTTTAGCCTCTTTTTCCTCACCTGTGAAGTGGAAGTATTACTTAAGGTGGTTTCCAAGGGTCTTTCCATGTCTAAAATTCCTAGATTCTGTGAAATATTGTCATTTAAAAATAGAACATGGTGGGTAGCAGAGAAGACTCGGGACTTGGGGTCTGGAGACTCAGGTTTGTTTATTTTAGAGCCCCTTTCTAGCTTTGGCCTCCTGGTGAACTCATTCGTGCACCATTCACTCATTCACATGTCCATTGCTTTAGAACTTAACACAAAATGTATGCCGTAAGATGTGCTGTGATTGGAGATCAAGAGATGAGCAAAAGAAAAACAGCAAAGCACACACACTCAAGCACACACCCCACAAGACCACAGTGGAGGGTAGAAGAAACAAGATTCAGTAACAAATAGGTGTAATTTTATGTATGCAGATGATACTTTATTTTCTCTGTTGGGAGGGATAATGATGTCTGTCCTACCTTCTAAGTCAAATGATAAAAATTTGTGTGAGAATGCTTTGTAAAATTAAAATGTTTTACATCTGGAATTTTTTTTTCATAAGGTTCTAAATCACTGTTCTAATAAAATCATTTATTTTTAACTTTCTGATAACCCTATATATATATTTTTTTTTTCATTGAATACAGCCATCCTGTGATGGAAATACTGTTTTTGTCCATATTACAGTTGAGAAAGCTAAGACACCAAGAGTCTGAGTATATTGTTCACGTCTTGCAGCCACGAAGTGGCCAACCTGGGACTCAAAAGCAGGCGTTAGAGAATCCACAACGCGAGCCCCTAACGTCACGTGTTCAGGACTCTCCTTGGTTCTGAATTACCTGGTTCACTAGCAAATGCCGAGAGACTTTCTTTGATCATGGACAAGTCACAGCCTCTCTGAGGCTCAGTTTTCTCACCTACAAAACCAGGCCAATATTGAATGTGTGGTTGTGGTGAAAAGTAACTTAGATATCAAGCATATGGGGCTTGGAATTTTGCAGGAGCTGCATAAATGCAAGGTCTTTCCTCTACGTTAAGAGAGCTGATTGCTTTGCTGAAAATTATTTCTTTCCCACTCATGTTAATTTCAAAGTCAGTTTGGTTCAAAGGTGTTTCTGGTGTTTTCATTGCTCTTTGTGATGTATTTTTATGTCTATTTTTTTCCTGACTTTGAGATCATTAGTAGTTGCTGCACATTTAGCAATTAATTCAGAGGTGGATCTAATAGTGTCGTGATACCCTTTGTGGGCTTTATTCGGGGGGAGTCGAGGCAGAGGAGAGGTACCGAGAGTGGCCATAACCACGCCGTGAGGCGGTTTCGCACAGAGCTGTCTCCCCTGCAGGCTGTCGAGCAAGCGGTTTGTGGTTACAGTGCACCTTTCTTTGAGCCTTGAATAAACACCTAAAACTTCAGTGCAAGTCAAGCCTTGGTAAACCAAGTCTCATCAGCTAACTTTCTTGCATTTTATTCCAAGTGGCATGAATCTTAGCATTAATCTGCTCTCTTGATGGTTCCTTCTTATGTTTCACAAAAATATCTTACAAGGTTTTGTGGTAAAGTACCACAAAATGAATGGGGCTTGGGATAGGTGGATGATTGTATTGAGATCAGTGAGATTGTGGTCCTTATCCAGAATCATTAAAGAATATGTACTGAGTTGGAATACTAGATGCTGTACCCTGGGGAGATGATGCACAAGTTACACAGGTCTCTGCCTTGAAGGAGCTTACACACAAGTGATGGTGAGAGAGAAGTCCACACTGTACCACTCAGGATGTTTGTGCTCGAACTTGAAAGGAAGCCACAAACCTCTGCATTCCAGATAGAATCTAGATATCACATGTGGCAAAAGTTATATTTCTATTACTATGGCTAAAATTAGTCAAAATTAGCATTTCTTAAAGCATATTATATGGAACTCCAGTTTATTGTGCTGTTAAAAGCTGTTTTCAGGAAAAAATGATCCTATAGTCAAATAAATAATAACAACAATGATGCTGATAAGTTAGTTGTTAACATTGAAAACCTACCAAGTACTTCACATGGTATATAAATTATTCCAACTGATTGATCTTCATGATAATCCTGTGCCTCGCGCATCGTTATCATCCCCATTTACACAACTTGCCCAAGGAAAGAGCTGAACCACGATCAAGCAGGACACGTCACAGGCAAGCAGATTCCAGAGCCTGCATGGCTAACATGCTACGTGTCCTCCCAAATGACATAAATGTATGTGTTTGGAAAACAGATCATTACTAGAATATTAATAATATTTGACAAACCTCTTTGTACAATGTCTTTTTCTCAGAATGATTGGCATTCTGGAGAGCAGGCTTAAGGAGTCACTGGCACTCCCTGGCACTGGCAGCTCGAATGTTGCTTCTTTGGACACTGGCCTCCATCAGAGCACTCTTAAAGGGACCCCTCTTCAGCTTGGGAGGCTGGCATCTGGCCTGGGAAGCCACCCTACCTGTTGAACTTTTGCTTTGAGTACTTTGGATGAAATGTACCTCCTGGTTTATAATTAAAAGGAATGGAATTAGTAGCTTTAGTTTTCCTGTCACAAGTAATGGCCTTATCTTTTTTCTCTCCCTTTTCATTTCCTAAATTTTTGCACTATTTTTTCTTATTCCCAAGTTTGGCATTGCACCCTGTGGCATTGTGACAGGAACTTCAGCGAGGCCAGAGCCACAGTTGATTCAGTATGCGAAGTGGCTGCACATTTGAAGCTCCTTCAAAGCTTTTAAAAAACACCAATGCCCAGGTCCTTCCTCACATACTTGGATTTGATGGGTCTAGGATAGACATGAGAACCTCTGACCTAGGGCAATGATCATTAGTCAGGTGTATCTCTCTTCCTAAGGGGACATTTGGAAATACATGGGGACATTTTTGGTTGTGGCATCTAGTGTGGGGCCAGGAATCAGAGAAACTACTAACCACCCTACCATGCATAGCCAGCCCTCTACAGCAAACAACTTTCTGGCTCACAACGTCAGTGGTATGGATGTTGAGAAACCTTTCTCTAGAGCAAGTATTTTTGGACAAAAAGGGAAAGGGGTGATGGGGAGGATATTAGAGTAAATGGTCTTTGAATCTGGTCTTCATGGGTTTGATTTGGAATGGTTGAAATGCAGGCACCAGAGTGTGGCCAGGTTCTCAGAGAGTCTGGCTGCAGGACCAAAGGGGAAGGGATCGTCCATGTTTTTAGACAGGGCCTCCCTCAGTGAGGGTAGCTGTTGATGCATTGAGGAAGGTGAAGGGCTTTTGCTGCCTGCTGCAGAGTGGGAGCATTTAAGGGGAACTAGCTTTCCACTGCAGAGAAAACAGTCTCCATTCCTCTGGGAGATCTGGGAAGTCCGGTGGGTTTCCCTTCTGACTACAGTATTCCACAGACAGAAGTTTAGACTTCATAGGTAGCTTCAGGTTCACTTCGCCTGAGTCATTAAAAACTAGCTTGGACCAGGAGCATTAGAGGATGCCAACTAGGCTCAAAGTAAGATGAGACTGGGACAATGTCCCATCGTGAGAGCCAGTACCCTGCCCCTTCCTCTACCTGTTCCTCATTCCACCCATATTTCTGATCAAGGTCTCCCTGAATAGAGTAGATGGAAGGGGTTACCCAGCAAACATCTCCTGGGCCACTTGTGGTCAATTCAAACATAATCTTCCATGTTGGTTATTTAAAATTGATCTTCTACTTCCAAGAACCATAGCTTTATTGCTACCCAGTTGGTGCCTTTGTTGAACTTCCCCTCTTTGCTCCCATGCTGTTACTGAACTGGCTTCTGTAGCAGCTGCAGACATCTCCGCAGAGCCGTAGTCCAGCTTTAGTCAGGAGCAAGTTCTGAAAATGGATGCTTGCATACCTCCCTCATACGGACCAGTCGACTGACACAGTGTCTTTAAACTGACACAAACTAGGCCATCACTATGACAGGGGAAATTAGGAGGAGAATGGAGACAAGCCCTGGGAGCTTTGGACACTGTGTTCCAAGTCTTGGCAAAGGAAGAAGAGAGCGACTGGATCCATGATCTGGAGTATCTGTCACTTACTCATTCATCTGGAAAATATTTGCTGAGCTCCAGACTCCTACTCACCAGACTCTGCCCTGTGTTTTGGGGATAGGAAGAGGAAACCCTTGATCCCTGCCCTAAGGGGATTCAGGGTATCTTGAGGAAAATATCCCCAAACAAACATAATGCCTCCTGCTAAGTTCCCTGATTAGGCACTGCCCTGGAAGCTGTGTTTGTGTGGGAGAAGGGGGTTTTCTCCAGCACTGGAATTGTGAAGGTGGGGGAGGATGGGAGGAAAAGACCAACCTAGGAAGGCATCCTAGAAGAGGAGCATTGAACCCAGTCTTCAAGGAGGATCCAGATTTCATGAGAAGACAGTAGGGAGAAAAGCAGCCTAGACAGATGGAGTGGTGCCTGCAGAGGCAAGCGGCCCGGACAGATGGAGTGTCGCCTGCACAGGCAAGGAGGCAGGAGAATGTGGGATGGCATTGACTTGAACTAACCTTTAAACTTACCGTGTGGCTCTTTAGACAGTGTTTTTGTTTGTTTTGTTTTTCCATTTCTTGACCCTAACTCGTGCTATAAAAAAAAAAAAAAATACATTTTGCATGGGCACTCGATATACCTAGATACATGTGAAATGAAAATTCATGAAAAAATCTTAACCTTACTACATGTGATGAATCTTGATATTTTATATTCTATTGCATTCTAACCTAATCTATTCCTTTCAGATTCATTTATTTAAAAAATGCAGGGATGTACCAACTAAATCGACTTCAGCCTCCACTAATGGGGTGGGCCTTACAGTTTGGAAAACACTGACTTTGAGTCTATGTTGAGGTCACGTTTTGGCTCAGAGGAAAGAAAACTTGCACAATGCTGGGTTAGCAGAGTTTGCCATGGGTGTAGGATAAGCACAGTACAGCCTGTGCCTCATCTGACATGGGCAATGGGAAATCAGTGAAGGGTTTGAAACATGACACCAACATGGCCTGACATATGTCTGGAGGTACCACTTTGGTGGCAGCATGAGGGAATCATGGATAGGAGTAAGAGACAAGGGTTAGAAAGCTGTGGCAGTAATTTAAGGAAGAGGAAGGAGTGCTGGATCCCAGACAAAGGCCATAAAGATGGAGTTCATTAACTCCCAAGCACCACTTAGGGCCACCAACAGAGCTGCTTGGGTACCTGTCAGACAGCTCTCTTCCTGGGCTGCATCCAGGCTTACCTGCTGACCCAGTTCCATTCTGAGCACCCTGTGGTAGAATGCATTATTTTGTTCTACACCAGCTGGATACCTTTGTATGTCTCAAGAAAGGAACCAGAATGCCCAGGCTTCTGTCTCTAGGCCAGGGGTGTCAAACTCATTTTCACCATGCGCCACATCAGCCTTGCGGTGGCCTTCAAAGGGCAGAATGTAACTTTAGGACTGTATAAATGTAACTACTCCTTAACTAGGGGCAAGGAGCTCAGCGCTGCCGCTGGGTAGAAACAAGGTGCCAGGTGGATAAAACAAGGTGGAGTGGGCCTTGTGTTTGCCACCTGTGCTCTAGACAATTTCTTCATCTTTCAAAGCCTTCTCTCTGGGTCTCACTAGCAGTGGATTCCCAGACTGCCTTGGAGGAAGGCCTTGCATTCCACCCTTTATCTACATGTGACTTGTCCCTGCAAAGCTTGATGAAACTTACAGCTGCAAGTCAGTAGCTAAGCTTATGTGGACCCTAAAACCATCACTATAGCTTAAGTGATGAAGAGCAGGTCTGTAGACTCAGGCAGACATTAGGTTGAATTCTGGCTCTGCCGCGTCCCACTTTGCTATCCTGAGCATGATTGTTAAAATTTGAGCCTTAGTTTCTTCATCTGCAAAATGGGGAGGCATTCCGAGATTGCTGTGAAGATCTAAGAAGATAACATATGACGGTATTCAGCACAGAGCAAGGGCTTGAGACTGCTAGAATATCTGAAGCACCAACCCCTGGAAATTCAGCAACAGAGACTCTGCAAAGGCTTGTAGGGGACTCTAGCAACAGGCAGGAGGCTTGACCTGTGTGCTTAGGTGCCCTGTGAAGCCAGCATTGCCCTATTCCTAGGCTAAGAGGACACTTTTTAGGGGAAGATGGAGAAAGAGGACCAGAGAGAAGATTTCCAAAGCCCCGAGGCACATGTAGCAGGAATCAGAGGCCTCCGCACTGGCAAGGTGTCCTTAACCAGCAGCATGCGTTGATTCATGTAAACAGCACACGTCCCATGATTTGCAGGCGTCTCATTTATTAATCAGCACAGGTGATGGGAGCAGTCTGCGACATCTCTTCCAGATCCTGCTGCATGGTGCCCGCCAGGTTGTCTTTGATGTCTAACGCTCAGGAGACATTGGCCCCTCAGGGACGGCTTTTCACCCCAGCACCTTCACTGTAATCAGCAGTATTCCAGGGTGGGGTGTGTTTGTGTGGTGGGGTAACTCTGATTTTTCTCAAATTGCAGGCATGTTGTTCAGAGCTACCTTCAGCCTGAGCACTCGTGACAGCCTCTCTGTGACTGTGGCGTGACACCCGGTTTGATATCACGTTGATGGGGCAGTGTGGTTTGTGTGAGAAGGAAGGCGGTGAATACAGATGACGGGGATGTCTCGTCACTGCTAAGTGGTTGGGGGTTGTCTGGTTTGGGAAGGCATTGCTCACTGTGCATTCATTCAACATCTGTGTTGAGTCCCTACCATGTGCAGGGACTGCCTCAGCCTCTGGTGGCACCGAGGCATTTCTGATCTGTGCCCTGAGCGGTGCTGTACAGAGCTGGGGAGGAACAGGCAATACACAGTCAAATTGCTGCCTCCATGAGGAGCGTTGGAGCCCTAGTGCAGAGAAGGGGCATTGAAGTGGCTGTTGCAAGGTTAAGGAAGGCTTTCAAGAAGAGATTTTGTTTGTTTGTTTTGTTTGAAAGTTGAGATCTGTGTAGTAGGAGTAAGGCAAGGAAGGTAGAGGGATGTGTGAGTGTATGGGCCACGTGCACGTATGCATGCACGTGTGTGTTTTCAGGTGGTGTGCAGACAGGGACAGACCTGAGTGATGGGCAGAGGAAATGTTCGCTGCTGGCCAGAGAAGTCAGGACGGGGTTAGGGCATGAGGTAGCCGTATGTATGTTGTATTAAAGACTTTGAACTTTACCCTCAGGCGGTGGCTCCCACACTTTCTCATTTCAAGATACTCTCTTAATGTCTCAGTGATTTTGTTATGAGTCCCCTAGGCCAGAGAAATACTAACAATTCTGTTTATTAAGTAGTTAGGTCCAAATAACTTAATGGAGTGTTTATGTCCCAATAAGCTTAGTGGCCATTTGAAAGATAATGCATGCAAATCAAAAGAAAATTGTTTTTATTTTATTCGTAAATAAGCACAGTTACTACTTCTCAGATCTTGTAATTGGATACTGCCACCCTCATTTCCTGTTCCTCATTAATTGTTCTGCAGTACTTGGTAGTTGTACCAAATGCCTAAAACCCACCTTCACACACACAAAAAAAAGCCATCATTGAAAGAATTGTAGTGTGTTTTAATGTTGCAACTATGAAGTGCCTCAAGTTAGTAGTTTCTACGATGCCCAATAAATGTCAAGTATCCCTCATTTTCCTCGAACATGTACAATGTCCCACTGTGTCCCTGTTCATGTGCTCTGGTGCCATGCAGAGTCTCAGCACACAATGTACAATAGGAACCAGGTCCTAAGGACAATAGGGAACTCGTTAGAGGCCGTGGCCCAGAGACAGAGCATGTCCTCGTAGAAAGATCAAGCCTGCTAAAAAGGAGAGAAAGGGATTGATGGGGGAAAGTTGGGCAAGGGTGCAAAATGTATGGCAGGAAAATAGAATGCGATAGCAGTGACCCAGGTAAGGCGGGGAGTGTCTTAGACTGAAATAGCACCAATGGGGATTTGAGATATAGTTTAAAAGTTTTTGTTCCGACATAGTTATAGATTGGCAAGAAGTTCCAAACATAAACTGTCGCCCCGACTGGTGTGTGGCTCAGTGGGCTGGGCATTGTTCTACAGCCCAAAGGTTGCCCGTTCGATCTCCAGTCAGGGCACACGTCTGGATTTCAGGTTTGGTGCCTGGTCTGGGCACGTGCAAGAGGAAACTGATCGATGTTTCTCTCTCACATCGATGTTTCTCTCCCTCTTCCTCTCTTTCTCCCCCTCCCCCTCTCTCTAATAATAAATAAAATCTTTTTATAAAAAGTGCCGAGCATAGTAGAGAGAGGTCCTATATACCCCTTGCCCAGCTTACCCCGAGGGTTACATCTCACACAACTGTGGTAGAGTGTCAAAAGCAGCAGACTGACATCGGTACAGTGTGTGTGCCTAGTTCAAGGCCATTTTATCACCTGGGTGGATTCATGTGATCACCTCCACAAGGAAGACACAGGACAGTTTCATTCCCACAGAGGTCTCCTTTGTGCTGTCCCTTTATAGTCACACCTCTTCCTTCTCCTCTGCCATTCATAACCCTGACAGCTGCTGATTTGTTCCCATGTCTGTGATTTCATCATCTCAAGATTGGCACATAAGTGAAATTATAACTAGAGATACTTTAAGGAGATGGAAGACTCAGTATTTGAGCACGAAGTTTGAAAGAGGGGGAAGACTCAATAAGAGAGGGACTTGGCAAAATTATACCTTCAGTGATGAATCACTGGATCTAAGTTAAATAGGAAAAAGAGGGGGACCTTTTTTAATCTGGTCAGCTAGGTGGGTGGTGGTACTTTTCATTGAGCTAGGGAGCCCTGGAAGGCAAAGAGACTTTTGGGGGCTTTTGTGCGTTTGAAGATGAGTTAGTTTTGTAAAATGTGGAGTTTAAATTACCTGTAATATCCAAATAAAGACTTGGTAGGCAGTTTTATAAATGGTTCTGACCCTCAAAAGAGAGAGCGTGGATAAAAAATTATGGTATACGGAGTCATCAGGTTAGTAATGGTAACTGTCGATCTCCCTTGGGGATGTGCTGGCCCATGGAGGAGCCTGTTTAGTGTGCGCAGGGAATAACACTGAGGAGGTGAGGAAGGGCCAGTGGTGAAGGAGGAAAATCAGGGACTTGGTGCTGTGGATGCGAAAATAAATGAATGTTTAAGGAGGAAGGTGTAGGTAATCAGAACCATGGTTCTGATATATTACATAAGATTAGAACTGAAAATAGTCTTTTATACTTAAATCTTGACCTTGGCAAGAGCTGTTTAAATGGAATGTCAGGGACAGAAGCCAGATTGCAGTGGGTTGAAGAGTACGTGAGAAGCAAGAGAGTAGACTTTTTTTTTTTTTTTTTAAAAGAAGCATAGCTATGAAAGGGAGCAGAGACTTGAAATAAAGAAGGTTTTGTTGTTGTTTTTCTTTGGTTTCTAAGAGGGAAGAGACCATTAAGAGAGGGAGAGACTGATGCTGAGGGGCAGAGTAGGGTTACTATTAAAGAAGTACTTTCTCAAGAGGCAGGGAAGGAAACAATAAGAGCACAGAGATGGAGGTGAAAGGAGGCACACCTTTCTATTGAGAAAGGAAGAAGAGAAAGAGGTGCGGGAGCAGATAAATTACTCATGGGATTGGAAGGGACTTCGGATGCTTCTGTCCTTTGTGCAGGGAGATGTGAAAGCAGTCACTGAAGAAGGGGTACTCGGAGTGCAAATAATGTTGGTAGTATGTGGAGACACTTTGAAATGGTTAATCTGCAGGATTGTTGAGGGGCCTGATTAAGGAAGTGTAAGTAGTCACCAGGAAGCTGTTAGGTGACCAGCAATTTATAAGAGCTATAGCCTGGGCTGCTGGGATATTATTCTCCAAAAGAACTGAAAATTTGAAGAAAGAGAATGGATTGTGGATGTAGGCTCAAACAGGGTAGGGGTTTGCCAAGGAGATGGAAGGACAATTGGCCAAAAGAGTTAAAAGTATTGGCCAAATGTAAACGTGGAGATGGATTGTTGGTTTGAAGCCAATCCAAAAGGAAGTAAGGATAGTAGATAGTGGATAAAGGGAAAGGAGATTGTCCAGAGTCTAGAGGTCTTGAAGAGGTTGGGAGCAGGTATTATGATAGACAAGTCAGAGACTGGATGTTCTCATACACATGTCAGAGGGAGAGGGCTGTGGAGATGACACATTCTAGGAGTCACCACGAGAGGAAGCAGGAGGCAGGAGGCGGGTGGGAGTGAAGATCACCGAGCTGGAGTGTCAAGGGGCTGAGGAGCTGCAGGTGTCGGATATAAGGCACTTGGGGTTAAGACATAGTCTGAAGATCAAGTGCTGAAGCATTCAGTTAACACAAGAGAATACCTTGAAAGTTGGTTATGGAACACAAGGAAAAAACAAAGGAAGAGGATGGGGTGCAAGTGAATTCCATCTGCAACAGAAGATTTGCATTTGAGTTTCTTTTTCTGCTCTGCATTAGATTTTTGAATAATGATCTATCCTCTCTGAGCCTCAATTCCCTTCTCCTTAAATAGAAACTTATCATCTTTCCTCCCTGTAGAGGAGTGATGCTCGAGAGGGAACACTGGAAGGAAATGTGCTTGGTAAACCCTGCACCTTCATGTATGCATGGGCCCCGTTATTCCTGCTGACAGGCACCCAGCACCCAGGACTGACTTTGGATTCCTTCCGCTGTTCAGAGGGAAGATAGTGCTTCAGTACCTAATAATTGCCCTTGAGTGGCCTGATTTCAGAATATCATTTTAGGATAACAAAATGAACCGCAGTCATGATATTGAAGACGACAATTAGATGTCCTATCTTTTAGATGTCCAGAATAAATGTGCGAGGACAGTTGACCCAGACAAATTGACCGATAGAAGGATAACTTGTGCTTCAACATAATGAGTTTAATATTCTTTTGATTTACAAAAATGCACTGGGGCACCCAGGCTTAGGATGGTTGTCAGCAAAAGGAAAATGTAGATCATATTGCACTTCCTGTAGACAACAGAGTTCTTTAACAGCTTCAGTGAAACCTGGTTTTAAATAGTGATAGCTATTACTGTTATTATTATTATTGTTGTTATTATTATTATTATTATTAATTATTATTTAGAAGGGCAAGGAAAGGGACTGCTAGAGAGCAGGGGTTCCAAAGGCAGAGTGTTGGGGAAGGGGAACCATGTAACTGTCCCTCTCTTGATGTTGCAAGTTGAGCTGAAATGAATAGGATAATGGGAGGAATTCCAAAACAGAATCCAGTTGGAATTCATTCCAGAACCAAGAACAACATTGAAAAATAAAGCATACCCTGAATGGAACTCATAAACTCGTTTTATATGATACTGAGTGAATAGCTAAATAACCTAAAAGCCTAATTAGTCATTTGATCCTCACAACACTCCTATATGACAGATACTACCTTTACCCTATTTTATAGATTAGGAAGTGCAAGCTCACCAAAGTGTCTTGTCCTCAAGGTCACACAGCTGGGAGAGGGGATCACATAACTGTGATTCACAGCCAGGCAAAGTGCTTGTACCCATGGGCTCTACAGAGTGCGTGGGAGGTGGGGAAGATCAGGAGCCTGGGTCCTACTCCATCCTTGACACTGATTTACCTTGTGACCTGAGGACATTTTTTTTTCTCTAATACCCCTGTTCTTGTTTCTCTTTCTTTGTGTTCTCCTTCTTTTTTCTTTCTTCTTTCCACTCTTTTTCTTCCTGCTCTTCTTCTTCCTATTCAGATATACCTTCCCTAAGTGATGCTTTAACATTCACAAGGCACTTTCCATATGAGGTAGGTAATGTTGTCCCATTTTAAAGATGAAGTAGCCAGAGGTTTGAGCAGCTGAATGATTTGTCCAGGGTGATATATGTGGTAAGTGATGGAACAATGACTTGCATCCAAGCCTTTGGACACATCCTTCAATACTTATTTTAACTTTCCCACAGCTCCTTTTTTTTTTTTTTTTTTTGATGAGCCCTTCTTAACAGTGGCACTCAGTAGTTTAGGTACATCGTTTGTGCTGATTCGAACACTTTTTAAGGGAGAGTGGAGGAGAGTTTTGCAAACATGCAGTGCTTCACCTTGTACATGCACAAGGATCCAGAGGTGATGTTTGAAAGGGGGAGGAATGAGGCATAGCAGTTCTTATCTGGTGTGAGTCTCTGGGTCCCTTGGCTTCACAAAGATTTCAGAAAATTAACTCACAGTGAGTATCATCCCCTGACTCTGGGGAAAAAGTGGTTTTTCTAAGATTGTTTTCTTAACATTAGCAGATTGATGTGATATCATTAAAAACAACCAACCCACCACCATTTAGAGTAGAGATCCTTTTGTCTCTTGCGGATGGGGGACAGTCGACAGGAGATGCATAGCTGTACTTATTATGCCATTCTATTTCAGTCTCTGCTATAATACTCTTCCTTTTGTGGATCTTATTCCTTTGCTGAGTACCGCCCACCAACTTCTGGGAGGCAAGGTCAGGTGAAAGACACCTTCAGATGTCTCAGCTTCCTCATCCACTTGTCATGGGTGCTGGATTTTCAGTAGTAACTCGGAGGCCTGTCTCTCAAAGAGAACCAGACAAAGTAGCCCCTGACACTGCACCAGTATCTATTATGTGTAGGAAGCTTGTGAACTTATATATCCAGAGCCTGCTCTGGGATTGTAGAGTTCCTCATTGGCCTTCTCCAGGAGAGAATTGGCAGTACTTACCAGAAGGCAGTCTTCTAGATGAGAAGTTTTTAATGGTCAGAGTTGCTAGAAGATGGGAAGGAGCACCTTGATAGAATTGACAGAACAGTCACTCTCCTGTCACCAAAGCAATTCTAATTAGCATAGTCTAACCAAAGAGAATTAAAGTACAGTATGGGGTTGAGGGAGTTAGTTTCAGTGAGTGTTGATGCCCTTGACAACCCAAGGTGCATAATTGCACCTAAAAAGAATACTTCCCTGTCACTTGTCTAACTGGAGAGAGCACCATTTTCTAATTTTCTTGTGCAGTCTGTTGTATGGGTGGAGTTCCTGAGAACCCAAAGAACAATCTAGGGAACACACCTACTGTGTCATTGAATTTTTCTCCAAGTCTTTTCTGGGGGTCTCTCCTCTTAGAGTTGGTATCAACCGAATGCTGCTCTTGCTTCTGCTCTCCCTGGGTAACCACATTCACTCCCAGGTCTTCCTTCATCACCTACATTCCAACTCCCAAATACCTATGTTCAGCTTTCATCTCTCTTCCAAACTCCAGAGTCCTTTTACCCAACTTCCAAATGGATATTTCCATTGGACTTTTTCACGAAACCTCAGAATGCTCATTTTCCCCCTTCTCTGCCAGTCTAATTCTCTTTCTGTATTCTCTCTCTCAAATGATGGCATCTCATCAGGCAGGGGTCCAAACCAAAGATTGGGCAGTATTCTTGAGTATTTTTCTTCCTTCCTGCTACTACTACTACTAAGTATAGTAACTGCTAATATTTGAGTGCTTACCGTGTTTCTGACTCTGTTTACCACATTATATGGATGCTATCGCCAATTCTTCCAGTAACCTGTGACTGTTGCCCTGTGTCATAAATGAAGGAAATGAGTAGCTTGCGCAAGATTTTGCAGTTAGTTGGTGAAGGGGTCAGGGTTCAAGACTCCAGAATTTGTGTTCTTAATTTCCCTTGCTTTTATATCTAATTAATCACCATTTTCTCTCTTAATTGGTATATGTTTTCCAGTTCATGTACTTTTCCCAGCTGCAGCTTTCTCTTTTCTGTCTTATTCTTCTATTTCCTATTCCCTAAGTCATTGGTCTTTAATGATTGTGCATCTTTATCATTCAAAAAGAATCCCATATCACCATATATTGATGTTCATTTATACACTAATATTGTAAACATATAAGATGTTTATGTTCATTTATATGTTAAAAACATGTACTAATATGTAATGTTCATTATTATACAAGCAACAATATAGACACTTAAAAAGATATAAAGGAATAAATAAGAACAGTAAATTTTTTAAAAAAATAGTGTATTGCTTAACAGTGTGTTATTAGCAACAGTGGATAGATGTAAACTCTAATGTCAAGTAGTCTTCTTGATTGTTTTATATCTGGGGGAGAAAATTGGTGGGTATGACTGCTTTGTCAGGATTATTTAGTTTATACTATGACTGCTGAGGTGCTCACCCCAGGGATAGGAGAAATACCAGCTCTACCATTTTCTTTTGCTTCTGTTATTGGTTTTATCTTCTTTTGGCAGTTTCTTTGCAGGAAACTTTCAAAGCTATTTGTCTATATTAGGAGGGTTGACTTCAATAGTTTTCAATGAA